>OMNN01099983.1:0-16927 GCA_900302755.1 Chromis chromis | reverse complement strand
CAACCATCTGTCTGACAAAATATCTATAAAAACTATACTTTTTAAGCTTCACGTATTATTTATTTCAGGGCTCATGTAATGGATTTTTCTAGATTGGGGTATGGTATCACAAAGAAATTAGTTTTAGGAAGACCTTTCTACCTCAAAAAATTGTAGATTTATTTTTTTAAAGATTTATTTTTTGGCCTTTTCATGTCTTTATTAGGGAGGACAGGACATTGGATAGAGTTAGAAATGGGAGAGAGTGGGGAAAGACATGCGGTAAATGGCCGAGGTCGGACTCGAACCCAGCGCAGCCACTACGCCTCTGCACGTGACACAACCGCTAGGCTATCGGGGCGCCCCAGAATTCCACTGTTTTTAACATACACTTCCTGGCACCCTTGCTGCCAGATTTCCACGTTTCTTTTACAGATTTTTTTGTTGTTGTTCTTGTTTTTACACTGTATAAAGATTTGAGTTCCAATACAATTAATGCCAATAAAAGGTCAAAATACAGCAAATACAAAATACACATAGAAATTTATTTCACTATACCCCATCACCATCCAAAATACTCATTCTCACTCAAATATTATGTTCTTGCCATTTACCTCTGCCCCGTAAGAGCAAAATATGGGTGCTTGGGTATTGACTGCAGGGCAACAATGTGTTCGCATAGTCAACTAGTTGATCGATGAATAAAATTAGAAAAGGATGAGACTTACATTTGGAGACTCTGGAGACTTTCCTCTTAACTTCGCCTCCACCTGAACCATTGCAGCCGTCCTCATCATCACAGTCGCCGCTGTAACGTCCCTCTGCGTCGCCGCTTCCTGTTTCAATCTGGTCCAGTGAGCCCAGTTTAGGGATGGACTTTCCCTGCAACAGCTGGTTGTGAAAAGAGAAACATACAGTTTTCAGTTTAAAAATTAATAAAAATAAAAAATAAATAGAAGTAAATCAATGTATGTGCCCACACTACAGGAAGCATTTTAATGTGCAATATATGTGCATCATATTCATGTTCAATATTCACAGTAGGATACAGTAAACAAGGTCCTCTCAAGGCAAGGACAGTATTGAATATGTTTTCAGAAAATTTATGAAAACAAACAGAAGAAAACGCAAGAGAGCCGCTCATTATGTTGCCCCGCTACACAGTCATTGCATTGCAACTGGCTTTTGTGCAAATAAACATATCCTGATGTTTTATTTGGATTTTCTAATACAAAGACTTTTTGTTTACATTTTTTAAACTAAAAGTAGACTCCCAAATCTGGTGAAGTAATGTTTTATAAACCAACTACGAGAACTAAAATTTCTCCCCAACACCTCCACCTAAATCTACACTCAAATTAATCCATAGTCTGAGTTACGTGACGCTCAACGTTCTTGGCTGCAGCAGCCTGCAGGGCAGCCAGACTTGCTGCTGTATTGCTGTGCAGCAGAATCTCAATCAAAGACTTTGTGAACTCGACACCAGGGGAAATGCATACGCTAATTGGCTCATTTAAATTCATGGTGCGTCATTGGAAACAAGAGAGAATGCTTTGTGTTGATCAGAAAGGTAGTGTCTATGCTAATTAGTTTCTGTGGTGGTTCAGTGCAGGAGAGGGAAAGTGTCAGGGTTTCTGCCACGACTGAGCCGGGATGTATCTCTGCAGTCTCTTCTGCTAAATGATGACAGGTTAGAAGATGGAGAATACTGAGAGATTGGGCAATCTAAGCTTTCCCTCCATGTGCGTAATTGGCGCGATTTTATTTCCAATTATGTTAGAAATATGAACAAAAGTTACATTGAGTAGAATAATGGGTGTCTGTGGTGCCTGAGCTTAGTCTGGTCCAGGGGTTTGACTGAATCTGAACTCAAGCAGGTAAAGAACTGCTCGAGTTGTCAGCTTGTGGCATTCAAAGGCTGTCAACTCTGAACCCATTTTTAAAGGAAACAGCGTCTTGCAATCATTAGTCTACACACAGGAAACAATACGCAACCTGAGCTTTAAGAGTCACTAATTTATCATTTGCATGGAGCTGAAAGGTTGAGATGAATGCATAAAAGAGGCTGTGCACATGTGTGAGTAAGACGGAACAGAGCTATTTTCTCTGACTTTCACACCTTTTTTTTTAAACAAAAGCGCACTTCATTATAATCCAGAAGAAACCTGTGGCCTAAGGGCTAAAAGTAATAGCAAGGTAGGAAAGTGAGAAAGTATTGAGGGGCAAACTAACACATTATTGCTTTTGGTATTTTCATGGAATTTGTCAGCAATAACAAGAACTGTGTATTGCTAGCCATATCCTATGACGTTGTTGGAGGAAGATTATCTAGTAGACAAGAAAATACCAAATAAAGGCAGCATATCCTGTACTTATCCATATGTAAATTTCACTATGTCATAATGTAGCCTACATATCCATATGTAGATTCATCATGCCTGGTGTATTGTCTCTGTGAGACCTTTTTTATTATCATATCTTTTTTTATTTTTTTTTAGCCCATTTTGTAATTCTTGTGCTTCTTTCTGCCTTATCTGTATCCAGCTGCTGTAACATGTGAATTTCTCCGGCAAAGGATCAATAAAGTTTATCTTATCTTATAAAAAATTAGCTAACACAAAAAAGGAGATACGAGTGCATGAAACCAAAATGGATTCATTAATTTTGTAGTCAAACACTGGTTCTGTGTAAATGTCACACATTTGCTTCAGTTCAGCTATAAATCACAGACATCTATAAAGAACAAACTGTTTAAACTGCACCTTTTAAAGCACAGGTTTTACCAGAAAATCTTGGTCACCGGGAGATGACTTGATTTGCATCAAACAGTAGTAATTAAGTGATCAAGTCCTATTAGCTAATTATATTTCACAGCAAACTCATTTGTTCCAAAGCTGAGAAAACATTCGTCATGTTTGACCAAGCCTGTCAATCAGCAGGCTCCTCAATTCCTTTCCTTTTCTGGGCCAGGGGAGCAACTGCTCTGCGTCTGATTGTATTGAACAGCACTACTACTCTTTCTGACACACAATGAAGCAAGCCTGAGCAGCCTAACTGTGTTATTAGCCTCTCCTCTGTGAATGACATGGGGTTTTGTGTAACACTGGCTGGGAGACAGGCGCTTTGATTTGTTCAAAGTCTGAGCAGGCCCCCTTGGGCAGGCCTCTGGCTGTTATTGCAGTGTGTGGAGAGTGTAGTGATGACCAAATAATACCAATTACGCCTTTCACAAAACAAAACTGCCCATGTGCTAATAAACTTCAACACTGCACACCTGATCACCTACTAATTGCTCATATTCTGTTTCTTTTCAAACTGCCATGCCAATTTAAAGATGACACACGATCTGATAATGATCAGCGCCTTTTCTGCAAATTAATGCGCTGTTATATTTAATTTTAATAACATAAAAAATAGTAACGCAGAACTTCGTAGCAATCCATTATAGCTTAAGAGCCATTCAAAACTTGATTTAGGCGTTTTCAACCACTCTTCTTTGCAAATCACTTCAAGTTTTGAGATATTTTTAGGTTCTCTTACAAATATGAAATATGGGAATTTGATCAGGGTTGCTTAAAACTTTGCTGCTTTAATCTGAAATATGAAAACAACTATGCATGTATTTGACAGATAGACCTTCACCTCTGATCTGCCCTGCTTTATTATTAGATATATCGTACTTCCCATTTTCTCTTCTAATTTGCTGTGGCTGCTCTTCACTGTTAATGAACACTTTTGTCCATCTGTTTCATTAAAACACATCTAATTGGAAGTAATTAATCAAAGACAAGTGAACTTACAGTTTAAGCATTAAAAATAGTAACATGGGAACAATCAAATTTCCATTTCTCTCAGTTACTCATCTATTATAAACTGTTTATATCTGTTACAACACATGTATAGTAACATCCCTCTGGCACCGATACACTCTTGTTTGTCCTTGTTGTACATTTCTGTCATGCAACTGGGTGATTGGAAGAAGAGTTACAATACAGGGCTTTCACATCATAAGTGTGAGTTCCAACACTGTACAGAAAAATACCATAATAGAGAGAGCTGTGGCCAGACCAACTGCTTGTAATGGGACTCTGACATTGACGAGGGGCAGAAATTATGGTGGCGACAATTTTACTGTCAGGCAAAATGGCGAAAAAGTTCCTTTTGTGCAACATTGAACTGGCGGAGTTAAGTAACTCTGCTTTCTGCAGTATCAAAGGGCAAACAATAGAAAGTTTATTAGTAGGATTTTGTACTGCTCTTCTTCCTATGTAAATTTTGCTATGGTGCATTTAGTCAGAAACATAATATCTAGTGATTTGTATAATCACAGGCTTGCAGCAATTTAGAAATAGCTTTCATGATTAAGGAAGTTAGAAAACCTCATATTTGACAAAACAATCAAAGTAGCAGAAAATTACTGGCTCCGTTACAAAATGAGATCATACAGGCCGAACTCAAGGCACAAAATGACATTTAAAAAGTTATTTAAATTCATTTTTTTGTTTAGTTTTTTTGCGGGATAGTCTATTTTCCAGTCATATACATAGAGTGTATCTTACCATCACATCACTAATTAACAAAATGTATAAAACATTTGTTTCATTGCACACTAAAACTCACAACACAACCAAGCAGCACCTTCTCTACTGCTAACATAATAAAAAAAAAAACATGCATATAGATAAGATTTTCTTTTTTTATACTAGTCTTTTAGGTCTGGTGAGGATAAAAAGGGTTTTCCAGTCTTTCCACTATTTTAGTCCAGACAGAATTATCAATATTGGATGGATTCTCATTACAAACTATCCATTTAGCCCTGAGCTTGAATTTTAATGGCTGTGCTGATCCCCAGACCTTTCCTCTAGTGTCACCATCAGGTCAAAATGTCACTTTGTCCAATATCAGCCCCAGCCACCTGACACACTTTATAAAACCCCTAAATTCACCGCTGTACACATCACAAATTTCTTCATAATACCGGCTGCTTCCTCCAGCAGCTCAGAAAATCACAACAAAGACTGCGGTTCGCAAGGCGTCTCGAAAGATTTGGCATGGAAACCGAGGCTTGGCTTAACTTTCATCGCCGCACCATAGAGAGTATACTCTGACAGGCTTCATCACAGTATACGGTTTGGCAGTTTTGACTGCTCAGCACTGGAAACTGCAGCAAAACACAGTAAAGCCAGCATCAAAAATTTACTGGCACAGGCCTGCTACGGCTGTATGATATCTTCATTACCCACTGCATAAGGAATACCCAGAGCATCATCAAGGACACCAGTCATCCGGCCCACACACACATTTTTTCCCCCTCTCTTGCCATCTGGAAAATGCTACCTGAGCATTAAATCACGCACCTCCCATTGCAGAGACAGTCTCTCCCCACAGGTAGTCAGAATAATGAATGTTACCCACAAACATACATGCACACACACACACAGACACTAAAACTGAGAAGTATACGGCTCTGAGTTCATTGTGTATTTTCTGAGGTATCACTTAATTATCTATGGTTGTTGGGTTTTTTTCTTGTACAAGTTTGGGAGCGCCACAGTGCAACAGTTTTATTAACGCAGATATCTGAATGTGCCTCTGGAGTAAACAAAATGAAGCAGGTAAAACTAAAAAAAAGAATAATTAGACTCTGGCATGTATTTTTGGCTGTGGATGCATTTGTTTAACCTCTGTATGGAGTCATTATAAATAGGAAACCATTGTTTCTGCATGTAATACGCAGAAGAAAAGAAAATGTCACCGTAATGCTGTGTAATGTTTCAAATTCTCACTCAGCTGTCAAATCCAATGTGCGACCTCACAAGTTACCTGCTTTAGCTGCGTCTACAGTAATGGAACAAGGTGACTGCCGTGTTAGTGCATCTTGTAAATGTAAGGACATATCACTATATTTATCCCACCTATGCAACCAATCCGGCTAACATTCTTTCCCCAAAAACGCTCCAAAGACCTCAAAGTTTTGGCAGAACTGCCAGTGACAAGTTAAAGCATACATTTATTGTCAGATTGCCGATTATGTTTGGGGTACATTTCCTAAAGAGATGCAGGGAGTCATGTGGCAAAATGACTCACACCTTCACAGAGCTGAGAGATGAATCAAGCAGCGTGTGGAATTTTAAGCTCATTAATATTCCCTTTGAACACGTTCTACTATCTGTAAATAGAGGGTGGGGGAGAGATCTTCCAGTGATCGTATTTGCCAGTCAGAAGGGGAAAAGTGTCAGGATGAGAGTCGGCTCCCAAGACACACAATGTCATTTCCTATCTCGCTCTCTTAAGCTGCGGCACTGACAGCGTGTTTATCCAGACCGAATGCAGTGGCAGCAAAAAGGCAGTAGGTCAGCGAATGTGAATTTTAGAATAATATCATCATTCAAATTAAGCTTACCTATGACTTAACATTTGTTAAAAGAAAATCAGGGATAAATGTGCTGATACGCTACAGTATATTGCCTTTGATCCCAGCAAATTCCACAAGAAGTGATCCTGCTAGTGCATAGTTCATTCCTCAGTCAGTGCAACAGAGCTGGATTTTTTGTCCGAAAACTATTTTAAAAACATCCTTCAGCACAAATTTTCACTGGGTGACACAGTCCTTTATTGCAATGAACATTTAGAGACTTCCCACTTACATCATCCTGCTGCCATAAATATTTATCCATGGTTCAACAGTGCCAAGCTATTATATGGAATTACTTAGCTTTAAAAAATTAAAGTACATAGTCATGATTTGTTTTTTAATGTAGTTATTTCTTCAGTCGGAGCCAGTGGACTTGAGGCTGAGTCATAAACAAGCCAAGGAAGTGAGATAGGCAGGATTTTCAAAGGGATCTCCTCACAGTAAAGAAACGTAGACTAATGCCCGTCTTATCCTTTAACTATGATCGCTACAATCCATGAGCCTTAAACAAGTGTTTTCAATTATCTTTTCATTTCACTTTTATTTATACAGCACCACATGATAATGTAAGTCATCTCAGGGCCCTTTACATGTTAAGGTCAAGGCTTAACTGTATCATAGAGAGAAAGAACCAACAATTCCTTTTAGAGCAAGCACTTGGCAACAGCGGGGAGGAAAAAAACACCTTTTTAACAGGATGAAACCTCAGACAGAAACAAACTCAGGGAGTCTGAGAGTGGAGAGAGAAAAGATGAGCAGTGTAACCGCAAATCAGAAACTAATCTAAACTCAACCTTATCCCAGCCTCATGCTTTAGCAGAACTGATATTACAGGAAGAAATCTAACAGTATAGATTTAAATACAAATATACATACAAACACTGTGGATACATCCTTTATGAATATTTGTTAAATACATTTTGAAATTTGCACTCTAAACATTAGGTTGTGTTGAAATTTTATATTTTGTCTGACTAATTACACTTTAAGCACAGACAACTACACATTAACATAATTCATAGGAGTTACGGCTGTTAACATTTTAAAGTATGTATTATTCAAAAGTGATTTTGTCTTTTTTTTTTAGTATTGCAGAACCGCAATGCTATCGTTTATAGCTAATTACACAAAGAGGATTATGCTGCTGTTGCTCAAACTATAAGCACTTGCAGAAAGATAAAGTTATCTGCAGGTATGCAGCTTAGCTGGATTTGTCTTTGAATGTTTTTATTTACTGCCCTTACCTCCTGGGTATAATGAATGACACAATGAGTGTCGGTTAAAAAACAAATTATCATGCTGCAGGTTTGGGGATTTGTCTCCAAGTAAGACGCGGTCCTGACATTCCTGGCTTTACACATTCCTTGCTGGGTACCAACAGGAAATTAATCGAACAGGCTGAATTTGTATGTTGTATTCAGTGGATATGTCAAGAAAACCTTTTTTCTTTTACATCTAGAGACCTGGATGATGCTTATAAATAAGACTGCCTTTTCTCCCTAACTGGACTTTTATAACAGTCAAATGTTGCACTGTGGTATGCAAATTTAGGAGCACAACAAATAAAATGTGAATATATTCTCAGTGTTAATCCTTTGGACTAAGAGGAGAGGGGATATGAATAATTCACAAGCAAAACTGCTGGTCAACCACCACATCAATGACTGGTAAATAATTCAGCCTGCAGACTGGGTGAGGAGCTGCTTGCCCCTGATTTTGATTGAGAGACACAGGGACAGGGCCTACTTATAGATTCTTGATGGGTTTTACCACATCAAGAGGAGAGGACAGGCAAGAAGGAGAGGAGCCAACAAATAATTCATAGGAAAGAGCTGCTGATGAGCAAGATGATGAAATCTAGAGTTTGTACGCTCAGATTGCATGATGAATTTGTCAATAGCTGCATTGCTGTTTTGTGTTTTCCTGCAGTCTCGGCTGTGGAATAGTAATAATACATTTCCATTTGATCCTAGAGAAAACTGGAAGCAGCTCCTGTACCGTTAGTTAGTCAAGGTCAGGAGCAAGTAAATGGAAATAGTAAAGAGCATTTCTGATATGTAGATGAAAAACATGAAAAATCAACATTTGCATGGACACATAATTCTTATCCTCGTAAAAATGCCCAACGGTGGCATCTTTAAAGGTAATAGAATTTCACCTTTTGCCTTCATCCATATTTCAGTGTACACTTCTTTCATTCTCTCATTCAAACAGGCAACGTGGCATTCATGCACATATGCACATGCACTTTAAGGCAAGTTTCCTCGTATTAATAAGGTACACCGATGCAATAGTGATTTGCCGGAGTAATATACTGCACACACAGATGTGCACAGCCACTCATGTGTACAATGGAATGAGTGTGTGCAGCGGTATATGTAATTGATGTTTTCGCTGGTCATAAACCCAGCTGCCATTAACCCCCCTATCCACACACATACACTTACTACACTTTCTCTTCTTGCATTCATCAAGCACACATACATCCAATATATTTAGATTTCAAAGAATCACCATTTAACACTGGCTGCATTTTCAATCTCAACTTGACCCATATATCCTTCCCAAGCCTCAGTTTCCTTCTCCAACAGCAACATTGTCAGTGAATTACATGATTAGAAACATCCTGAGACTCCCTGTTGAGTACAAACCAGGCGGTATGGCTCATAACATGTGCGATCAACACCTCTGAAACAGCAGAGGAATAAAACACAATGGTTTAAAATGGATGTTAAATGACAATTCAGGTCAGACACACCGGCTGACACTTGTGCTGCACTTCAGCAGCTAATGAGATGCCAATCAGGACTATTTGCAAATCAGACCCATTTGCAAATCAAGTCCCAGTGAGATGATAATGCAAACTAGACTCAAGGACTGTGAACACACAAGCTGCTAAATGAATTGCACCAGATGTACGATACAAAGGTCTGCAGCTCTTAGACACAACACCATTTGTAAGGTTTTACCTTCCTCTATTGACGTCTGGTATGAAAACAACAAGTAATTTCCATATCTTTACTGACTCTGAAGTGAAAATGCACTCAGTTTAGATGCTGTGTTAACTCATTAGCTCGCTTACAAACATTTACTGCTTCACAAAGCCTGGGCTCAGCAGTATAAGTGTGGGTACTTGGGACAGCAGGGTTTCATTGTATAAGACATCCTAATCTCATTAGGAGTCCCTAATGAGTTTTTCTTTAATTAAATAAATAACTGTCCATTTTGGTAAGTTCTCAAACTAAAACTATAAAAAGGAGTTGATTGCCACATGTGATTTAATGCAACGCATCAAACAAATGCAAATAAATGCAGCCCAATTATCAAAAGTGCTTCGCTAATTCGACTAATTATTTTGATGCAAACAATTAGAAAAAGGCATTTCTACACCCACACACAGCACAAACACTCCATACTGGCAGGACATGAAAGCATATAGAGCAGTTAAATGTATGAATATGCCTACTTGACTTGATTACTGGAATTAGTGGAAGGTTTTCCTTTGCATATAAAAAGGATGTTGTTGAAAATGATCAATTATCAGTAAATATATCATTTAAAGTCGCAATCTCAAATATTTCATAGCTTGCACAGTTTAATACTGCAGGTAACAGAATTCCAGGGGCAGCAAAATAAACTACAGTTGTTTTAATAAAGAAGTCAGGCAACAAATGGCATCTTGCCATCGTTCTGTGAGCAACAGTGATCTGATTTTATGCAGCACAAATCTGCGAACACAGTGAAGGTGAAAGTTGGTTCCCTTGCTGAGAAGTCGGAGGTGTGCAGCCTGTCGCCTGCAGCTCTTCATCTAACAGTTCACTGTGGCTGCTCCTTCTGGTTCGATTACCACCTGCAATATTTCAAACTGAACCGGTGCCGAGAAATGCAGAAAATTACCGCTGTCTTGTTTTGTAGACACATTTCTGATGAACGATTGCGGTTAGTACAAAGCTCAGTGACAAATGTATTGCGTTTTCCGTGACTTCCTCCTGATCCGGTTAGTCAACTTGACTTTCCCCAATTAAAGTCTTTTAATGTGAAGCTGCAGCTGTAGGAAATGTTTGCATTAGCAGTACCTTAATGCAGCATTTTTTACAGAAATGTTGCCACAGATGCACAGTTCTGGAATATACTGCAAGTAGACTGTTGAACTCTGGTGGTGCTCTGTAGCCTTACAACTATCATCCACCTACCTGCAACTACAGACACTTTTTTTAATCTACCTCACAGCACAGCTTTGCATCCCATGCATATTTATCCGTTTACCACTGGTAACACTTGTATATATTGTTTTTATTGCTTGCATTTCACTTATCTTTCTTTTTCTTATTTCTATATATTTAGTATTATTTTTGGACTTATAAGTGGGACCCGAGTGCCAATTTCTAAACAAATTCTAAAAAAAAAAATAAAAAACTCTGCCCCTCGGCTCAGAGATCTAGTTGGTCTGATGAAAAAACAGCTTCAATTATAGTAACAACAGTAACAGTAACGGTAACGGCGTTATAATAATGGGAAGAGTAATCAGTTAGATTACTCGTTACTGAAAAAAGGAATGCCGTTATTCCCATCACCGGTAGTTTGCAATGATTGTGGTAACGTTACTAATATTTTTGACTTGCTAGCACTGGTGCTAGCATCTAGCGCACAGCCCTGCTCTCCAAGCTATCTGTAATACTTGTGACAATTTTTACTGACCTCCATCTGACGCTGTAATGCATACAGCCCACATTCATGCTGTTTGTTTACACTGAAGTCACGTTTGACTATGCGAGATTTGGAATATTGAGCGTGAGGAACCTGATACTCTGCTGAAGAATCGGTTAGTGTGTGGTGAGCTCCGTAGTGCACACCACACACTATAAGATCAGAAGAGAGAAATCTTGTGTGATCTGTCTTTTTTGATCATCAAGTGTGCTAGCACTAGCTAACACCAAAATGTAGCCGACTTATGGATTTACTCATTCTGTTCTGCACAAACCAACCACCAGTAATCAAACCACTGCAGACCTACTTTCTGCCACGTTGTGCTTGGACATAGATAAATAATTTCAGTCTTTACATAATTCAAGACTGCCATTACTACAAGGGCACGGCCTCAGAAGTGGCTTCTTCCACACACCATTTACTGCTGTAGTTACAGTTATGGTAAGTAAATGCTGGAAAGACCTCAGACTAAAATGCTGTCAAACCACTTGCGAGCATGATCCATCCATCTCATTCTTGGTTATACTTGTTTTTCAACTCTGGATAGCAATTCTGATTCGCCTAGTGTAAATAAAAAACTACAAAAACACTCTCTTGATTTAATTTAAATATACTACTGAATTGTCTTTGTTCATACATACTCAGAAATAAACAATATGAATCATCTACAAGGAAAATAATAATACTAACAGTAATAATGATAGCAATTATACATTTTTATTTGTGCAGCACTTTAATGCACTTGAAGCTGCTGGTTTTTGTATCTACATGCAAAAAGCAGAAGCTTATTCAACCACTTTTTACATGGCTGTTACTGCTACCTGTAACTGTCTAAACTGGAATGCTTGTGACAGAAGTAGGTCATACAGCAAAGTAAAATGGTGGCAGTGATTGGAAGTTCAACTCAGACACAAAAGTATTCACGGAGAGATTTTCTGAATCAGAGAATGGAATACTGAGAATATGGACCTTCAACAAGAGGAGAGACTTTTGTGTCTGAGAGGAGACGATGACCTTGTTGTCTTAGTGAAGTAAAGCAGAGTGAAGCAGCACTTAATTGCACTCGACATGAATTCAACATGAGATCCATTTCATCTGACCAGAGTAAGTGGATGTGTAGCTGATTTAAAAGGTGCACATATTTAACAAGAGTCAGACCTCACTGCTTACAGCATGTTCATGGCAAGATATAAATTATTGTTATGATCTGCACCATTATAGTCAAATAATTAATAATTTAGGTTCATTGTAAAATAATTTATATTGATTCAGATGAATTAAAATATTTTTTTGCAGTATGTACAGGTGTGCAGTCGTGAACAAAGGTTTTCATGCACTTGTAAAGACAAGGTATATCATATCAAACTCCTATGAGTGGAATGATTAAAACACATGTATCTTTGTTACAAAAAACAACAAACCAATCATGCATTTTGGTTCTTTAATAGATTCATTATAGGGGATCTGGAAATATGTGCCAATTATGTCAGGAGGAGGAGTCAAAGACATAACCAGAAGCTTGTGGATGGCTACCAAAAGCACCTAGTTGTGAAAATGGCCAAAAGACATTTAATCAAATATCAGCACTGCTGTATTTATATTTGTCACAGAGAGGGTCAGAGGCTCAAGCGCAGAATAGAATAGAATAGTCTTTATTGTCATTGCACAAAACAATGAAATTCTGTTGGAGCAGTCCACCAGTTGCCAGGATTATAAATATCAAGATAAAAATATAACAATAAGTTAAACAAAACAAAGAGGCATATTAAGAGACATATACAACAGATCCAATAGTTAAAACTTGTGCAAAAAAAAATTCTGAGACTTTAAAGTGTCCATAGTGCTGCATGTGTGTGTATGTGTGTTGGTGTAAGGAGAGGGAGGGAACGGTGGGGGCATTAGTGGGAAGGGGTAGTGTTTAGCATTATCACAGCTCTGTTGTAGAAGCTGTTTTTGAGTCTTGTTGTGTGGGCGCTCAGTGCTCTGTAGCTGGGTGAAAAGGCAGTGTCCAGGGTGTGCTGTCTTTAATGATGCCCTTGGCCCTCTGGATGCAGCGGGTCTGGTAGACGTCCTCTATTCTTGGGAGCTGGGTGCCGATGATCCTCTCTGCAGACTTAACGATGCACTGGAGAGCTTTCCTGTCCTCAGCGGTGCAACCAGAGTACCATACTGTGATGCAGTATGTGAGCACTGACTCGATGGCTGACCTATAGAAGCTCACCAGCAGCTGTTCAAGCACCTCAGGAAGTGAAGCCTCTGAAGTCCCTTCTTGGCCGTCGTCCTGGTGTTGACGGACCAGGTCAGGTCATGGCTGATGTTGACTCTTGATGCTCTGCACAACCTCCACTGTCTCACCACTGATGGTGATGGGGTGATGGACGAAGGGCTTCTGTCTCCTTCTGAAATCCAGGATCATCTCCTTCGTCTTTGCTGCATTGAGGATCAGGCTGTTTTCTCCAGCTCACCAGGCTGTCTACCTCTGTCCTGTAGGCAGCCTTATCATTAGCTGTGATCCTGCCTACCACGATGGTGTCATCTGCAAACTTAAATATGGTGTTGGTCTCATGGGTGGGTTTGCAGTCCAGAGTGTAGAGGGAAAAAAGGAGGGGGCTCAACACAGAGCCCTGTGGTGCACCGATGTTCAGGGTGATGCTAGAGGATCCCTGTCTCCCCATGCGCACAGTCTGTGGTCGGCCAGTAAGGAAGTCCAGAACCCAGCTGCTTAGGTGTGTGTTGAGGCCTAGGTAGTCCAGTTTGGTGGCCAGTTTATGGGGGGGGGAGTCAGAGCCACTGGCCGATAGTCGTTGAGGGACCTGATGGCTGGTTGTTTTGGCACAGGAATGATCGTGGCTGACTTGAGGCAAGTGGGGACGGAGGCCGGCAGCAGTGAGATGTTAAACAGGTCTGTGAGCACTGCTGTCAGTTCTCCTGCGCAGTGCTTCAGTACCCGCCCTGGTATTCCATCAGGTCCAGTGGCCTTGTTGGGGTTGATGTGCTGCAGGGTCTCACATCGTGGGGGCTCAGAGTCAGCACCGGTGGTGAGGGTTCCTGCCGTGCCCATGTGCTGTTACTACTGTCAGGGCAGTCAAACCTGGCAAAGAAACAGTTCAGGTCATCAGGGAGGAATTAACTTTGTGGATGTGTGGAGCTGCTGCTGTTGTAGCCGGTGATGGTTTTGATGCCCTGCCACATTCGTCGAGAGTCTGAGTTATTAAAGTGCTCTTCGACACGTTTTTTGTAGCAGTGCTTAGCTTTCCTGATGCCTTTCCTCAGTGTGGACCTTGCAGTTCTGTAGGCCTCTGAATCACGCCTTTAGCAGACCAATCACAGCACCATTCATCCACGGCTTATGGTTTGGGAGTTTTAATATTGTCCTTTGTGTGGTGACACTGTTCATACAAAAAGTGATGTAGTCCAGTACAGATGTGGTGTAGGTGTTGAGGTCAGTGTGGTTGTTGTGAGTGGCAGCCTGTTTAAAAATATCCCAATCAGTGCTCCCAAAGCAGTTCTGTAGCCTGTCCATGGCTCCGTCTGGCCAGACAGTGATGGTGTGAACTGTTGGTTTGGTCTTTGCAATGAGGGGTCTGTATGCAGGGTTTAGGTGCAGACTGATGTGGTCAGACCGGCCAAGGTGGGGGGAGGGGGAAGCTTTGTAGCCTTTTGAAATGTTGCAGTAGACCTGGTCCAAGATATTATTTCCTCTGGTTGGGAAATCAATAAACTGATGAAATGTTGGCATTACAGTTTTCAGATTGGCGTGATTGAAGTCCCCTGCTATTATAAACACGCCATCTGGGTGGTTGTTTTTCAGCCGGTGAATAGCATCTTGGAGACTAGCCAGTGCTAGCTTAGCATTAGCTTGCGGTGGTATGTAAACAGCAGTGAGAAACACTACTGTAAACTCTCTTGGTAGGTAGAATGGTCTGCATTTAACTGTAATAAACTCCAAGTCCGGGGAGCAAAGAGTATCAACGATGTCGGTGGCGGTGCACCACGAGTTGCACATGTAGATGCACACACCCCCTCCTTTTTGTCCTTACCAGAGTCAGCTGTTCGGTCCGCTTGGTAAACAGTGCGGCCTGCTAGTTCAATAGCTGCATCGGGGATGTTCGGATTCAGCCAGGTTTCAGTGAAGAAAAAAGCGCAGCTGGTAATCCTGTTTGAGTGAAGCCTCAGTCTGAGTTCGTCCATCTTATTGACGATGGACTGGGCGTTCGCTATAAACAGGCTGGGCAAAGCTGGTCGGTCCGGCGAACTCTTTAGCCTAGCGTGGATGCCGGCTCGCTTGCCCCGCTTTTGCTTCCTTTCCCGTCTCTGTCTGTGCCGCTTGCCGCTCCAGCTTGTAATCCAAGCAGGCACCGATGTGCGGAGTAGCTCCTCCGGTATGCCAGATGGTGGAGGTGGAAAGTAGCTTGTGTCCCATATATTTAACATGTACACTCGGTTATAAGTTATGTTGTTCGTTCCCAGTTCAAAGGAAAGGCTCACCGAGCAGAACACAACCGTAACAAAAAACAATAAAAACACTAAAAACCGCCAGAGAGAGAGCACCAAGCCGCTGCTGCTGTGTGGGCCGCCATCTTGATCTTGATGAAACCAAACAAAGATTCAAAGTGTTCAGGTGTGAGAGGCTGATGAGAACTCAGCTTCATGTCAAACAGTCAGAGAAGATCAGCTGAACCACTGATGTGAAGAACTAAATGTCCAACAGGACCAGTCCAAATGTTCTGGTATCAAATGCATAAAGGAAATATAAAGTGTCTTTATATTCATTCATTCAATCTTTATTAAGGACACAAGTGCAGACACATGATCCATAGTTAAGTTAAAAAGAAAAGAAAAAGAAGTATAAAAGAAATACTGCAAATAGTTAGTTATATTTACAGTATACAAAGATATAAAAAAAAAAAACTGTTCTCATCCGCCTATTTTGTAAAGCCATGAACGCCAATGATTCCACAGTTTTGATGTGTATCTCACTGAGCTAATCTCAGGACAAACCAGAGTCTGTATAATGGCATTAGATGAGCTGATAAGTCTACACATGAATTTATAACAATAATGCCGAAGTGCAGCAGGACAAGCGCGAACCCCAAAGTCAGCAAACATTTGACTGGCACTATAGTGTCTGGGCATCTTTAACAGCAGTCTCATAGAGTCATTATATGCAACTGTGAGCCTCTGCAGGCTAGACTTTTTGTAACTACCACAGTTCTAGTCTGTTCAGGATGACTCTTTCCAGCACTTTTGAGACTGAGCTTGCCAAAGCTATGGGACCATAGTTGTCCATGCTGCCTAGTTTACCTGCTTTATTTTTAATCACAGGGACAAGTAAAACTGACAACAGTGACTCAGGCAAAATACCATGTACCATAAACCCAGTAAAACATATAGCCAACAGGGGATACAATTTTTTGCTTGCAAATTTGAGATGTTCTGATGTTACTTTACCTATTCCACATGACTTATTATGCTTCAGTTTGGCAACTGCCTCAAAAACCTCTTGCGGATTTACTATTACTCCCTCATCATATTCTGAGACATCTGCAGTAGCCAAGTTACTCTTTATACAATTAAACAATTCATAATAATAATTCCGCCAAAGCTGGCAAATATTACGAGAACCAGTTATCCCATCAATATTTATAGGAAGAGAAGTTCTGCAGTTGTTAGACTTTCTAATCTCTTTCCAGAAATCATTATAAGTGTTGTTTTGCAGTTTGCATGCCAGTGATTCTGATCTTAAGTGGTTCTCATTCCTTTTAATATACCTCAAAGCATATTTAAATCTAGAATTAGCATGTTTTTTTGTTCTCAAAGAATGGC
>OMNN01099982.1:0-15663 GCA_900302755.1 Chromis chromis | reverse complement strand
CCAATAAACTGATGAGCTGAAGATGTTGAAAGTTTTGAGGATAATGCGTCAAAATCTGGAAAAAAAATGGCCCATTAAAAAAATAAAAAATGTAAAATAAGTCAAAAATTTAAAGGAAAAAATCTCAAAAACCTAAAAATAATGAAGTCAAAATTATAATGAAAAACTGAAAATCTGGAAGCAAAAAGTCAAAAGGCTAGAACAGTCAAAATTACTTGAAAAAAGTCCAAAATTTAAGGAAGAAACAAAGAATTGAGTAAAAAATATCAAAATATGAGATAAAAAAACAAATCTAATGATTAAAACAACAATTATAATGAAGAAAAACGATTTGAGGATGAAACTAAAAATTACAAAAATTACAAAATTACAAGAAATACGACTGCATATAATGAAGGAAAAAAGGTTTTAAAAGTTCATCAAAACATCAAAATTTATTTAAAAAAATATTTCAAATAAAACAATAAAGAGTAAATTATAAAAAGTCTGAATTTTGATTTTCAAAGACGCCATTTGGACAAAAAGTCAAATGGATGAGAGAGACACAATGATGAGGAAAAAGATATGCAAAGATAAAAAGTCAAAACTTTGAATTATAAAGTTGAAGTTTTGAGGGGGAAAAGGATGTAAATAATATATGAGTAAAAACATTTCTGGCGTCTCTGCTGCCTGATCGTCAGTCCCTGCTGAAGCGTCTTTGCTCTGGACAGGAAGTGACGATAAACAATTCAGGAGGAAGTTAAATCTGATCAGTGTCTGAAGTAAAAACACTAAAAAGTAAATGAAGTTCTGAACACAGACGTCATTTAATGTGAAAAAAGGATTTAACTTTGCTGTAATGTGACAAATGTCAATGTCGTCCCTAGAAGCTGAAGAGTGCTGCGTTGGGTCGGCCCGTCTCCGTCCAGGACTGTGGTCTGTTCATTGACGCCCAGCGGCCCTGGTTGGCTGCCAGTCCTGATGGCATCGTGACTGACAGCCGGACCGGCAAATGGCTGCTCTGTCTGGAGGTGAAGTGTCCCTACAAACACCGACAGAGACGAGTGGAGGAAGCCTGCAGGGACGATCCGGCCTTCTGTCTGGAGATCCAGGACGAGGACGGAAGGGAGCCTGGAGGGGTAAAAAAAACAGAATTACAGAAATCATTGAAGTCCACATATGGCTTGTTTTTTTGTTTGTTTGTTTTTTGTTAACCAACATTTGGACCTGATTAGCTGTAATGTTTTACCAGGTCGTCCACAGGTACCAGGTGAGTTTCATCAGCATCAACTGACTGGAACCACAGGAAGAGTCTTTACTGTGTTCCTCCTTAAGTCAGACTTTGTCTCTCTACCAAGTTTCACAAATTCAGTTTGGTGGTTTTTGCATAATCTTGCTGACAAACAGGAAGCGCTGAAAACATACCAACGCCTCAGCTCTCACCTGGGAAGAGGAAACTATCCAAATTTATTTTTTAAAAAGTCAAAAATTTTAAGGAACAAAATAAAAAAAATAAAAAAATGTAAAAACTAATCTAAAATATTAAATAAAAAAGGGCTGCACGGTGGCTCGGTTGTTAGCACCGTCGCCTAACAGCTAAAAGATCCCCGGTTCGCGTCCCGGTTAGGACGCCTGGGATCTTTCTGTGTGGAGTTTGCATGTTCTCCCCGTGCAGCGTGGGTTTTCACCGGGTACTCCGGCTTCCGCCCACAGTCCAAAAACATGCTGAGGTTAATTGATGATTTTAAATTGTCTGTAGGTGTGAATGAGAGTGTGCCTGTCTGTCTGTCTATGTGTGGCCCTGCGATGGACTGGAGACCTGTCCAGGGTGTCTCCTGCCTTCGGCCAAGTCGGCTGGGATAGACTCCAGCCCCCCCACGACCCTCCAGAGGATTAAGCGGTGTATAGATAATAATAATAATAATACAATTTTATTTGTATAGCACTTTTCAAGCAATAGAGCACAAAGTGCTTCACAAACAGTTAAAATACATGTACATAGAAACAATAAAAACAAATGGGGAAGAGTAGAATAAAACATCAAAATAAAAAGATTAAAAGGAGACTTAAATGAAAACACACCCACACAATGAAGAATTTAAACCATAAGATCAGCAAAAGCAAGCCTAAAAAAATGAGACTTTAAAAGGGATTTAAAAGACAGTAAAGACTCAGCGTTTCTAATATTAATTGGGAGGCTGTTCCAGAGTCTTGGAGCCTTAACTGAAAAGGCTCTATCACCCTTAGTTTTTAACTTGGACTCTGGAACAGCCAATAATGCTTGCTGTGAGGATCTCAGCAGTCTGTAAGGATGGATAATGGATGGATGAATGGATGAAATGAAAAAGTGAAAAAAAGAAAAAAGGTTACTTTTTTTTTTTTAATTGTCAAAATTGTGAGAAAACATCAAATGAAAAAATACTTTTTTTCAAGAAGGAAGAAAGTGTATATTTTGAGAAAAACATACATATTTTAAAATTATGGAACAAAAAGTGCGAGATAAAACTCTAAGTTATAATAAAAAAATAAAAATTAGGAAGAAAAAATTAAAAAGTCAAGAAAAATTAATACAACAGAATAACAGAAATCCTTATAGTCCAGATATGTTTTTTTTTCTTTTTTTAAAGGGTCGATACTGATTATTAGAACTCGAGACCGACCGATAACCGATATTTGGAACTGATATACATCAAACGTAATGATTTAACAGCATGTGACAGCAAGGAACCTGTCATTCATAACTAGTCTTCTTCATTAATAAGGTAACTGTAACTGAATATGTAAAACAGAAATAGGAGTGATTCAATTAGGACGCTCTCCTGTTTATGTGGGATCGACTGAGATTGATCAGTTTGTCTCCTACAGTTACGTCTGCTGTTCTTCTGTTTTCTTAATCTTTCACTGTTCTATCACTTTTATCGTCCACTAAGGTCCACATTTTAAAGCTTTATTAGTTATTGTTTTCCAGACTCTGTTTCAGGTTCATCTGTGGCTGCCTTCTAGCGTAGCTGCTAGTCGTTAGCGTAGCCTTAACCACTGTGAGAGAAGCTAATTTCCTGGTTTGTGTTTCTTGTTCAGTTTTTCTGCTTCAGAGACATTTCTGAGACCACAGAGTGACGACAGACAGAGAGAGGAGGCTGCATCAGTATTTAATTTATCAATAACCGGTCAATAAAAATACGATACAGATAATCTGAAAGATGCCAAATATCAGCCTCGACAATTGGTCTATCCCAAGTCCACTCCCGTCTGTTTGTCTGTCTAATGTCCTCTCCTTGTCCTCCGTCCAGCCTCCAAAGTACCGTCTGAAGTCGTCCCACAGCTACTTCACTCAGATCCAGTGCCAGCTGGCGGTGACGGGGTTGCAGAAGGCCGACCTGGTGGTGTTCACCCTGAAGGAGACGGCCGTGGTGCCGGTCAGCTTTGACCAGCAGCTCTGGGACGAGACGTTGTCCAGCCTGGAGGTGTTTTACCGGGACGCCGTCCAGCCGCACGTCAGCCAGAAAAGGAGCACAGAGCAGGAGGCAGCAGCAGCCTGGACGCCAGAACTGTAGAGAACCACAGAGAGGAAGGGTCCTACAGCAGGAACACAAACCTCCTGTGCTCAGTTCCTACCTGTGGCAGTTCCTACCTGTGGAGACGCTTCAGGAGACTTTATGACTGATGGACCGAGGACAGACTCCAGAGGGAATCTGAGACGTCTGCTTTTATGTCCACTGACAGGCGTAGGGAAAGTTCTGGACTTCAGTTCTGGGAAATCAGGGTCCTCAGATGTTTTCATGCAGCAGCTTCCTGCCTTTTTTCACAAGACACCAGCTAACAGACTCAGGTTTCTGTTAATGTTGCTTTGCCAGACAATTCTGTAGTGCAGCTCACTATTATTCTGCTATAGGGGAAGAAAACGCTTTGCATGCAGGGAGAAGAACTGGAACTATATTTAAAATGTATAATCCACTGAAAAAACTAGCAGGGCTGCCTGACTGCACTAAATCCTCTGCAAAACTTGACATTTTCAGTGTGGCAGGTTGCAGCTCCGAGGTTGTATCCTGCATCTGGTGAGTCAGACTTGGGCTGCGTTCCAATATTTAAACTAACGTACTCTATAGTTCACCAGAAATAGATTTGGTATGTCTCAATACAGAGTGCCAAAATACTCCAATGTCCTGCTACATCCACCATACATTTTGCAGTTTGTGAGCCAACATGCATTTCTAGCTTTGTACAATTACATCACAGTGTATCATACAAGTCTTGACAAGCTTGACCCGCCAAGAATGCACAGTGACAGCTCATTTCACACATCAGACTGCAACAGTTAAAGTTTACGGTGGATTATTTAGACAAATTAATCTGTCCTTAATGTATGCAAACAGCATGAAACAGTTCATACTCTGTGAGGGCAGCTGTAGTTCGTACAAGTAAAAATAAAAAGTATGTGGTTCAGAACGCAGCCCAGGGCACGTTTACATGCACAAAAAACTCTTCAAAAACCTGTTTAAACCACGTTTAAAGACGTTGCTTTGTCTTTTGACACATTATTCAACCTTTTTTACTGGCCAGTTAATTTGAAATCAGTAATGAGAGTAACCATGAGTTAAGGCCATCAAAGAGGGGCGAGTCTGTTTCAATAAAGCAACTATAATCACCAGGCAGATTGATCACAGCACCTGAACTTTGTTTACTATGAACCACTTTCTCACCTGTATCATACAAGTACAGCTTGACTGTAATTAATAAAAGTATCTTCTATTTTTATCACAGCATCATGTGGACATTTAAACCTCAGTGCTTCCATTATCAACCTGGAAATGTTACATTTGATGATTACAGGTCAGATTTTTGTAGTTTCCTTTGAAAACTGATAAATGAGGGATTTTTTATAAAAAGAAAAAAGCTGTATTTAATATTTTGTGCAAATGAATAAATCCCTCTAATTTGTTTCTATGTTTGACTGTCTGAGTGTCTTCTTTAGTTAAAACTTTGAACTGCAGCTCTGTGATCTTTACAGAAGTTATTCAGCTGCAAACAGAAGAATGTCGCAGAGGAGAGTTCAGATATTTACTGGGCGTCCTGACAGTTTGTAGTTTAACACACTGATCCTTAATTACCAACACAGAACTGCAGACTGACTGGTTTTACTAGTGTAGAGTTTTTTCAGTTCCCACACACATTGCTAAGTTCTGAACATATTGTGTAAAAGACCATAAACAAGAATAAAGCTGCAGAGAAATGTTTTGCTCTTCTTTATCAGGATGATCTAAGACTTAAAGTTACCTCCTCTTTGACTATATTATAAGCAAATATATGTCTGTGTTAAATGTTATTGTCATTTCTGACTCCTCACTGCTTCCATTTGCTGCTGCCTGGTACTGAAACACCAATTTTCTGATGTCCCCTGAACATCTCACATGGGTCAGTAGATTCTGCTATTTGACTGTGCACCGAGAAGCTTCTAGTCTCCATAAGTCACTGCAGTTCAGACAGCTGAGACAATTTGGTTTAAAAAGAGTGAAATAAGGTGTTCTCATGTCAGATTTACCTGAAACCAGGTAATTTTGTCTACCTGGACACAAACACAGACAAACATATTAAATGTTGGGAGCAGCGGTAACCTATGAAAACGTTTAGTTGTACAGAAACATTTAACCCCATTATTATAACTTGTTCAGGGTTGGAACGCAAATTAGCCTTTTCACTGTTTCACAGTTCAGTACATCGCCTGCATTAAAGCTGATGCTGCACCACTTAGTCTTTCTATCTCAGGCTTCATTTTCCCAACACTCCTGAGCAAGATCCTGAGATACTTTAAGCCCTTCCCTTGAGGCCACTCCCCTCCAAACCAGAGGAAGCAATGCATCGGTTTTCCAAGATCCAAAACCAAGATCGTGGTCTGAAGAAACTAACAGAAACATGTCATCTGCAAAAACCAAAGATGCAACTCTGAGGTTGCCAAACCAGAGACCCTCCTCACCCCAGCTGCAACTTGAGATCCTGGTCATGGATATCAGAAACAGGATCAGAGGCAAGAAGGCAAGCCTGGGAACTGGAAGGCACATCTAATCTCGACTCCTCCAGATGCATTTAAGGAACTAAAAGATCCTCCATGATGGTGGAGGAAGGACGTTTTAGAGCAGAGAGGAAGCAGAAGTTAACATCATGAAATGCACCCAGCTTTTCTGAATACATCCACACTAGCTCCTCCTTCCTGGTGATGTCACAAAAGCTGTGAAAGATGATTGGTCGGGGATATAGCCTGTCATGTGTCTAGAATCAGCTGATCAGACAGTTGAAATCAAACTTTGTTTTCACTCAGAGATTTTATTCTGATTCTCTGGTGTTAGCAAAATAAACTACATTTAATCATTTTATTCTATATTGAAAGTCCAGATTCACCAACAGAAAAACCCTGTGAAGACAAAGTGAAGAAGAGAAGCTGAACACATGATCTGATGTTTTTATTTATTTGTTTTTCTCCGGATGTAAATATAATGTTTGTTTGTTTGATGTCTGCTCCTTTAAAACTCATAAAAGTCTGATGATACAAAACAGAATCGGCTGCAATGAGACGAAAACTGACGACGGTTTAAATTAACTCTGAGTCGTTCATGATTCATGACTCCTCCTCCAGAGTTCACCGTTACCTCACCAGGTGACTAACAACAGCCAATCAGCTTGCAGCAGATCACCTGAGCAGCAGGTGAGACAGTTCAGAGAAGAAAACGTCCTCCGGTCCGCTCTGACAGCTGATTGGCTGCTGTGACAGGTATTATTATGGAGGGGGCGGGGCGATGTGACTGGTGGGTGTGGTCAGCCAGCAGGGGATGCCTCACAGGTAACCCTCCTTCCTGAACTGCTCGTGCAGGATGTCTCGGTACTCGTCGAAGCCGCCGTCGATGCGCCCAACTTTCCCGTTTTCACAAACCCACAACTCCTTACAGACCAACCGGATCAGACGCTCGTCGTGGGAAACTAGGATGACTCCGCCCTGAAACACATGACATTACACAGGTGAGGTGATGCACCTGAGATAGATCTGATAGAACAGGAACAGACTGTCAACAAAACACACTTAAGGCAAAACAAACAAACCAAACAAACAAACTGTGGACAAAAACAAAGAAACAAAATAAGACAACGTCAAAACAACAAAATGAGGACAAAACACACCAACTTTGGACAAAACATACAAATTTAAGCGAACAAACAAATTACAGACAAAAACAAACAATGGGCAAAGCAAATAAACTTTGGGCATAACAAAAACAATGACAAACAAACTGATCACAACAAACTGCGAGAGAAAACAATCTTTGGGCTGAACGAACAAACCCTTCACAAAACAAACAAACTTTAGAAAAAACAAAAACTGCTCAAAGCAAATAAACTGAACACAACCAACTCTGGACAAAACAAACAAACTTAGGAAAACAGGCAAAACAAACAAGCTTTGGATATAAAACAAACAAACCTGGGACCAAACAAAGTGAACACAACAAATTGTGGACAAAACAAACTTTGACAGTTAGCATCACCCAGCTAACGGACTCACTCTGAACTTGTTGAGGGCTTTAGCCAGAGCTTCAATGGTCTCCATGTCCAGGTGGTTGGTCGGCTCGTCCAGGATGTAGAAGTTTGGACTGAAGGACAAGAGACGACATGATCACCATCATCATCATCACCATCATCAAACACACTACCAGCTGATCCCTGAGCTTTCTAATACCATGGCATGGTCATCTGTGCGAAGGCTACCCGGCTCTTCTGTCCTCCTGACAGACTGGCCACCGGCCTTGTGGCCAGTTCTCCGGTGATACCGTAACCTCCCAGCTGGTGGCGATACTCCTCCTCCGTCCGACCTGCGACACAAACACAGTAACCAATCAGAGCTCATCGTGGAGCTTCGTTGTTGTTGTTGTTGCTGTTGTTGCTATAGTTACCAGGGAACTTGTTGAGCAGCAACTCCACAGAGCAAACGTTCAGGTCCAGCTGGTCCACATGATGCTGACTGAAGTAACCAATCTTCAAGTTCCTGAAGAGACATTAAAAACATCAGCAACAAGACTTCAGTTTGGTTAATGAGCGCTATAAAAACAGAGTTCCTTAAACAGAGAGTAAGAGGTTCCCTAAACAAAGGTTAAGGTTTCCTAAACAGTCCATACATGGTTCTCTAAACAGTGTAAATAGTTGCCTAAAAAGAGAGTAAAAGGTTTCCTTAACAGTGCAAACTGCAGGTAAAAAGTTCCCTAAAAATGTACAACATTCCCTAAACAGAGTAAAAGTTTCCCTAAACAGTGAAAGGTGCCATAAAGAGTGCAACAAATTTTCTAATTAGTGTAAACAGAGTACAAAAGGTCCCCTGAATAGTGTAAAACTTTCCCTAAATGAACAGTAAAAGCTTTTTTAAAGAGTGTAACCAGTTCCAAAAGTTAAATGTTCCCTAAAGAGAATGTAAAAGTTCCACGAACAGTGTAAAAGGTTCCCTAGAGAGTGTAAACTGTAAACAGTTCCCTTAATTGTGTAAACAGAGTGGTTCACTGAAAAGTGTAAAAATGTTCCCTAAAGAAAGAGTAAAAGGTTTCCTAACGAGGGTATGAAGAGTTCCCTAAAACACTGTAAACGGAGAGTAAAAGCTTCCTAGAAAAGTATAAAATGTTCCCTGAATGGAGAGACACCCTAAAAGGAGGGTAAAAAGTTCCCTAAACCAAGACTAAAGGGTTCCCTTAAAAATGCAAAAAGTTCACTAAATAGTGTAAACAAAGTGTAAAACGTTCCCTAAAGACAAATCACAAAGTTCTCTAAACAAATCAACATGGTTCCCTAAACAGATAGTAAGATGATAGACTAAAAGGTTCCCTGATGATAGACTAAAAGGTTCCCTAAAGAGTATGAATGTTCCCCAAGCAGAGACTAAAAGTAATAAAATGTCTCTGACCAGGTGTGTATATATAAATGACCTGCAGGTAAAGACAGTCAGGCGATTCCTCTGCTCTGATTGGTCAGTTAGTTTCATACCTATGAGCTTGTCTGACTCCACCGACTGGTGTCAACTCGCCCATCAGCAGTTTGAGGACGGTGGTTTTACCGGCACCGTTTTCACCGACCTGCCAGGAAACACAAGAACCTGAACACCAAATACAGTCCTGATCCTTAAGTGTGGATCAAAGTGATTAGTTATTGATTCTGATATTAGTATGAGACTCCCAGGAGTTTGGGCTACTCTGAATCGTGAATTGTCTTGTATTGATTGATAATGTCATATTTTTCATATTAATGAAAACAGCTGTCCAGCCACTGATTAATAGGCTTTATTGATCGTGATGACACGTACGATGCAGATCCGAGACTCGAGGTCAGCTGACAGGTTGAGTCCAGAGAAGAGTCGCAGGTCTGGAGTGTAGTAAAACTCTACTTCGTCTAACTGCAGGATGGGAGGCGACAACTTCTCAAAGTTATCTGGAAACCTGCAGCAACATGCAACAGATCATACAAATCGATCAGTTAAAGGTATTAAAGTTATTGAGTGATCCTCAGAGGACTATGAATCTGGTTTGGACTGATCCGGATGGATGTTTATCTTCTCACCTTAAAGTGACCTCAGTTTCTTTTTCGAGGGGCTTCAGCTCAGGTCTGCAGGAGAAAACAACAGTTAATCATGGTGACACACAAAAATCTGAGGATCAATCAGATCGATCACATCTACACTTACAGCCTCTCCAGCAGTTTGAGTTTACTCTGGACCTGAGCTGCTCTGTTAGCGTTGTACCGAAATCTGTCAATGAAAACCTGAAACACAAACACACAACATGTCAGTCTGATGCTGGCTCACTGTGATACTGAAAGAAACCTGTACTGCAGCATTAGTACTTGTACATGATGTCTGTACTGCAGTAGTACCTGTAAATGCTTTTTGCATGGCAGTAGGAGTACCTGTATGTCCTGCCTGTACTGCAAAAGTATTACCTGCATGTGCTGTCTGTACTGCAGTAGTACCTGCATGTATTGTTTGTAATGCAGTAGTACTTGCATGTGCTGTTTGTACTGCAGTACTACCTGTACATGTCATCTATACTGCAGTAGTAGTACCTGCATGTGCTGTCTGTACTGCAGTAGTACCTGCATGTATTGTTTGTAATGCAGTAGTACTTACATGTGCTGTTTGTACTGCAGTACTACCTGTACATGTCATCTATACTGCAGTAGTAGTACCTGCATGTGCTGTCTGTACTGCAGTAGTAGTACCTGTATGTGCTGCCTGTACTGCAGTAGTAGTACCTGTATGTGCTGTCTGTACTGCAGTAGTAGTACCTGCATGTGCTGTCTGTACTGCAGTAGTAGTACCTGCATGTGCTGTCTGTACTGCAGTAGTAGTACCTGTATGTGCTGTCTGTACTGCAGTAGTAGTACCTGTATGTGCTGCCTGTACTGCAGTAGTAGTACCTGTATGTGCTGTCTGTACTGCAGTAGTACCTGTATGTGCTGTCTGTACTGTAGTACTACCTATGCATGTCATCTGTACTGCAGTAGTAGTACCTGTATGTGCTGTCTGTACTGTAGTACTACCTGTGCATGTCATCTGTACTGCAGTAGTAATACCTGTATGTGCTGTCTCTATTGCAGTAGTAGTACCTGTATGTATTGTTTGTAATGCAGGAGTACTTGCATGTGCTGTTTGTACTGCAGTACTACCTGTGCATCATCTATACTGTAGTAGTACCTGTACGTGTCGTTTGTACTGCAGTGGTAGTACCTGTATGTGCTGTCTGTACTGCAGCTGGGCCTCGTACTCCCTCTGCTGGTTCTTCAATCTGTCTTCTTTGGTTTTGATAAAGTTTTCGTAGTCGCCACGGTAACTGTCGAGCCTCTGGGAGTGCAGGTGGATGATGTCCGTTACCACGGCGTTCAGGAAGTTCCTGTCGTGGGAGACGACCAAGATGGTGGACTGCCACGTCTGAGGAAGGACACAACGTTTATCAGATGTTCTGGTGGCTAACGGTTCCCATTGTTTCTAATGAGGAATGCTAACGTGGATCAGACCTGCAGGTAGTTCTCCAACCACAGAATAGCTCTGACATCCAACATGTTGGTCGGCTCTGAAACACAAACACAGGAATACCAGTTTAACACTACTAGTACTAGCAGTAGTTTTACATATTTTTGTGGTGGTGTCGCTTCTCTCTTTCTATTTGTGGTGGTTTTGTGTGCCTTTGTGTTGGTTTTGCATGTCTTTATGGCTATTTTGCGTCTCTTTATGGTGGTTTTGCATCTCTTTTCGGTCGTTTCATGTCTATTTGCAGTGGTTTTACGTCTCTTTGTGTTTGTTTTGAATCTTTCTGAGATTCCCAGAAGCTACTCTGGATCATGACACAGTCAGAAGTAGTATTTGGGCCAGAGCAGGTTCTGACTCACCATCCAGCAGCAGCAGATCCGGCCTGTAGACAAAACAACACAGAGATTCATCAGTTGAAGAACTTACTGAACTAACTATCTTGACCTCTTTTACTCATTTAAAGGATATATCCATGTTTTTTCCTTCCCTTCACCACATTAACATCAAACACAGTAACGCAGCTGCCTCCTGAAGTTCGGAATGTTTGGATACAGAAGGAATAAAACTCACCGAGCGAACAAAGCTCTGGCCAGTGCCAACCTCATCCTCCATCCTCCAGAGAACTCCCTGAACACAGAAAACACACCTGATGCTGATGCTGCTGAGGAACCAGGTGAAATAATGCGTGTGTGATGAACAGGTGACTTACTTGGTGGCCTGCTGCTGCATTCTGGGAGAAAACCCGAGACCGGCCAGGATGACGGAGGCTCTGATTGGACGAGACAGATGTCAGACAAGAACAAATCATCATTTCATGGAACTCAGAGACAAAGTTAGTGTAATGTGTCTTTGTGGTGGTTTTGCATATCTTTGCAGCCGTTTCGCATCTCCTTGTTTATCTTATGTCTTTGTGAGGTGGTTTGTCGTCTCTATTTGGCCATTTTTTGTCTATCTGTGGTGGTTTTGTGTCACTTTGTGGCTATTTTGCGTCTCTGTGGTGGTTTTGTGTCTCTTTTTGGTGGTTTTGCATCTCTTTGTGGATATTTTGTGTCTCTTGGTGGTTTTGCATCTCCTTATGGCTATTTTTGTTCCTTACGGTGGTTTGGCATCTCTTTGTGGCAGTTTTCTGTCTCTTTATGGTTGTTTTAACTCTTTTTGCTGCTTTGCATGTCTTTATGGTTGTTTTGTGTATTCGTTTGTGGTTTTGCTTCTCTTTGTGATCATGTTATATCTCTTTTTGGTGGTTTTATGTCCAATTGTAGTTGTTTTGCATCTTTTTGTGGTCATTTCGCACATCTTTGTAGTGGGTTTTCATCTCTTTTTGGTCAGTTTTACGTCTCTTTGTGGACATTCTGACTTTATGTCCATCCAGCTGTAGATGGTGAAGCATTTCTATCAACATCTGCATCCCAACCCTCAGGGTCCAGAAGCATCAGTTGAGAAACACCATCTGCAGTGAGTACGACATCTTTACAGCAGTTTACAGTTTTAGATCCGTCCACCTGAGAATCAGAGTCGCTGACATGTAAGACTTTTTTTGTCATTGTATTTTAATTGTTGATTTTAATGTTGTTATATTTTTATCATCTGGAACCTTTTCATCCAGGTTTATTCTCTTTTCCTGTAATCTGATGGATCTTTTTAGTCCATCTGCTTTTTCTTTGTAACTAAATTTTAAGGAACTACATGAATAAACCACAGTATTATTATTAGAGCGTGTCAGATGCTATGAGGAAGGCAGAGCTGCTGATGTGTGTCAGCCTATTTTTGTTATCTACCAGCTCAAATGTATCAAAGTCTCTGTATTTTTAACCATCTCCAGAGGCAGGACTCTGATCTCCCTGCAAGATTGGAATGATATTTTGCCTCACATTGAGTCCAGTTCTGTTTCAAACTCAAGTTTTTAGCTGCTGCTGAACATTTTTCATCATGTTTAGGGCTGGGCATCAGGAACTGAACAAAATAAACCGTTGTGGCTATGGTTAATTTACTCAGCTAACATTAACACTATTTCTCATGAGTGACAGCAAACACAACACACAGACTTTCAGTAACTACTGAGCTTGTCAAGACACATTACAGCTGACTGAAGTAACTTTAATGTCCTTATAGCAATATATAGCATAGTGACTGTTGTTTTGTGTCTTTTGGGGGTTGTTTTGCATCTGTTTGTAGTACATGTGTGTCTCGTTGTGGTCGTGTGCATCTTTTGCATCTCTTTGTGGTAGTTTTGTGTCTTTTTGGTGGTTTTGCATCTCTCTGTGGTCACTCACTCCCCTCACACAACAAACCCACAAGTCTACATCACCACCGTCATTAAAATAAGATGTGCAGTCAGGCTGTGTAACCTCACTGGGCAAAAAACATATTAATTCAATAAATAATTTAATAAACAGAATTACTGTTTGTTTACTTTGTTAGACAGATGTTCAATGGTGGAGGAATGATTCAAATGTCATACCACACTGTAAAAGACCTGTCTCCTGTGACTGTTTTACTATAATATAGCTCATTATATCATTAAATTATTAATGTAAAAGCACATTTTTTGTAGTAACTCAAACCACATCTAACATGATGAACCAGCGTTAAAACACACAACCGTTATCATGTTGCACCTGATTAACAAAAAGGTGCAGTTGTAGAGTCGTGATCGGAGTTTCTGTTGATAAAAGGTTAATAACTACGAAAGACAGACGTGCTAAATCAGTTTGTTGATCCATCGATCAGCTCAAGTTCCAACTATTAACTCTAACGTGTGATTTTTAGGTTGAAAGTGCATGTTGGACACATTTTACTGACAAAACGATTCACCAGATTATTCAATACTGAACATCATGATCAGCTGCAGCCCTGCATTAAACAAACAGTCTGACGCTATACCTTTAAGGAAAACAGCGTGTTTGTATAGTTGCCATAATTACCGGGCCGGGGCTTTGTCGGCTTCGATCTCCTCCAGTTTGATGTAGATCTCCGACAGCCGGACACTCTCCATCCCATCAGCACTGAAACAACAACAACAACAATGATCAGAAACAGAAAACACAACTGACTCTGCCAGCTGATTGGACAAACACACCATCTGCTGTGCTGCCATTGGTCGGTGCATTAACGTTTAGTTTCTTTTAAATCCTGCAGAGAAACCAGGGTTCGTTCATTTAAAGTGACTTCCATTATGAACGCAACCACAGTGTGAATATTAGTGATATATTACCCATTATGTACTGCTGTTAGATTGAAACTTTCTCTCACACTTTATTGTCGCTGCTGTAGCTGTTAAATCATTTCAGTGATTATCTTTCAGATAAATCCAAACAGTGACCTCATGTCGTCTTGTGGTAAAACAGGACGGTGAGCTTTTATTTTGACATTGTTGCGTCTTCAGTTTCTTGACAGCTGTAAAAACTGTAAGTGAGTGTAATATGGGTTAGTGCAGGGGTTCTCAACCCTGGTCCTCGAGGCCCACTATCCTGCATGTTTTAGATGTTTCCCTCTTCCAACACACCTGATTCAAATGATCAGTTCATCATCAAGCTCTGCAGAAGCCTGATCATTTGAATCAGGTGTGTTGGAAGAGGGAGACATCTAAAACATGCAGGATGATGGGCCTCGAGGACCAGGGTTGAGAACCCCTGACGTAAACCATGACATTTTTCCTAACCATGTAATTTTGGTGTTTAACCTTAACCAAGCTTCAAACTGGTTGCCTTTCCCACCACATCACAGGTCACAAATTTATTTTAAAACAAAATTACATTCCCGTCATGTAATTGATGGATGCAATTTAGTTTGTTAGGAACATAATTTTGTGGAGACAGGGTTGAGCATGGACAGGCGATAGTTGAATAGTATAAATAAAATAGATTTTGTTAAAAAAAAAAATTCTAGATTTTAAGGGCACCAGCTGTTCACTGAACTTTTGCTTTTCCAGTGTGATGTGGGAAGTAACTGTCAGTCTGTTTAATCGTGGAGGGGAGGGCTGACAATTTCAAAGAGAGCCGCTAACATTCACATATGGCTGGACTGGCTGCCAAAGGGGATGCTTGGATTACAAGACAAACACAGAGCGTGGCTTCATTCTCTGCTCAGGATGCCAATACTCTTTTTTGCATTTTTTACATATTGCACATCTTAATGTGTGTACTCTACTGCAATTTAAAGCTATTTCTACTTCTATAGCCCTTATGATAAACTGCTTTTCCTACGTTATAGTGTAAATGCTGATTGAGGCTAAAATATTAAACAAAGCTGACAAAAATTTTATAGAGGAACATATAAGACAAGACAAGATAAGACAGATAGTATAAGATAAGATAAGACAATATTAGACAAGATAAGATAGGACAAGATAAGATTAGACAAGATAAGACGAGATCAGATTAGAAAAGACAAGATTAGACAAGATATGACAAGATAAGATAAGACAAAATAATATAGGACAAGACAAGATAAGACTAGACGAGATACGATAAGATTAGAAAAGATAAGACAAGACAAGACAAGACAAGACAAGACAAGATAAGATAAGATCAGATCAGATCAGATCAGATCAGATCAGATCAGATCAGATAAGATAAGATAAGATAAGATAAGATAAGATAAGATAAGATAAGATAGATAAGATATTGCCGGATCTT
>OMNN01099980.1:21574-37922 GCA_900302755.1 Chromis chromis | reverse complement strand
GGAACATAGGATCCTTTTTTAGAAAAAGGGTCCTTTGGTCCCCGGTCCCATACAAAGCGGGGAACATAGGACCCTTTTGGGGAAAAGCGGGGAACATAGGACCCTTATTTAGAAAAAGGGTCCTTTGTTCCCCGGTCCCATACAAAGCGGGGAACATAGGACCCTTTTGGGGAAAAACGGGGAACATAGGACCCTTATTTAGAAAAAGGGTCCTTTGTTTCCCGGTCACATACAAAGCGGGGAACATAGGACCCTTTTGGGGAAAAGCGGGGAACATAGGACCCTTATTTAGAAAAAGGGTCCTATGTTCCCCAGTCCCATACAAAGCGGGGAACATAGGACCCGGGGAACATAGGTATGCTCCCAAAACTCAGGACTGTCCGGATACATTTGCCGTGCATCATCAGTTTGATGGCATCATTGACTTGGTCCAAAGTCATGTTGTGAGTGATGAACTCATCCAGCAGCACCTTCTTGCTCATGCAGGCTTTGACCATCATAGGTACGCCATCCTTACTCTTAAATCCTCCAAACAGGCATCCCTTCCATGTACGTCCAGAGATGAGCTGAATGGGACGAGCAGCAAAGTCAACCATGTCTGTCCAGCCAACAATCACGGAAACACCCCAACCTTGGATACAAGAGTCCAAAGCACTGCGCATGACTTCCAACTACTTGGTATTTGTAGCAGTTGAACAGATGAATGAGCACTGGCTGCCTGTATGTCAAAACCTAAAGGAAGTGGAAATGTCCTTAACATTTAAGAAACAAACAGACAAAAACACTGAACAGAAAACTGTAGCTAGTGTGGCTAGCTCCTCTCTGCGTGCATCTAAAATCCACCAAGAATGCATTTTCAACTATTTTAGGTTGCAGAAATTAAAAATTGCCTATGTATCAAGAACTGAACCCTACAGATTTACAATTAGTGAACTAAAGTGCATGGTTTACAAATGTAGAATTTTATACATTGTTATTTGCCAGTATGAAAGAACCAATGGGATCTGGTTGTTTTTTAACCCTTGAAGACCTGAGCCTCAAAATGTTTTTTCTTATTTTGATTACAAAAAGGTAAGAAAATGTCCTGTGAGTGCTTGTGCCCATTTTTTCGTTGCGCTTTACAGCCAATATAGTGTCATAACGGTAATTTTACGGTAATTTCATCCAGCGGATTCCTGGGGGGGCACAAATGAAATTACCGTAATGGCACCATATTGGCTGTAAAGCGCAACGCCTCAGCTTTCAGAAACTGTTGGATTTTTTTCCGATAGCACAAATGGTGACATTTACGATATTCCAGAGTGCGCTTGCCCAAATGTGTCGCCGATGACGCATTATGACTTAAAGGGTTAAGTCATGTATTTTAGCAAATGATGCCAGATGCTTTTCCAATCACATCTACAGCATCGTATTATGGATTTTAAAAAATTTGATTTGTGCTCTACGAGGCTCTAAATACAGAATGTAAGGAAAAATATGTTTTAAATGTTTATTTCGCAAACAAAAACTACGACAAGAAATATTTGTTGACGACTTATTTTTCAAGACAAACACTGAACTAAAATTTAATAACGAGTCATTTTCAAGACAAGAACTAGGAGAAAGCGTTCTACATTTTTTTGTAAGCAAATTCAAACTAAACCAAATGTTACACTCAGTGACCTGCAGCAACTGTGGAATCACATGGTGCGGCCTCTGATTAGTGAGTCAGACAGACAAAATATCTTTTGTTGAATGGACTGATCCTATTGACCTGCTGTACTGCTTTCAATAAGAAGCACCTTACGTTCACAGTGTGTCTGTCACTAATGTTTCCTGGTGATAGCACTTCTTGGAAGAAACAGATTTTAATTTGAAAAGAAGCCATTAACAAGACAAACCATGAACATGCAGGCAGCAGCCCACATGGAGCTCAACCCAGACTGTAAACAGGACTTCAGTGAGGGAACCATCTTCTGAAGGATGTTGGAGTGAACACTAACTAATGATAATTCAGTGATCTTATATCAAACACGCAATCTGACCCAGTGTAATTACCGAGTCACAAAAGCAGCAATTAAGAATGTATGTTACGTTGTATTATGACTTTAGTTAACTTGATTGTTGAAGGTGCTCATGTTAAAGATCCATTACGTTTTAAATGACAACATAGTGAATCCTGAACTGACTTTAAACTAGTGGTTCTCAACTGGTCCAGCCTCAGGACCCACTATGTCTCTATTAATAATGTTCGCGCCCCAAATTTTTGAAGTTTGCTGTTCCTGTTAACAAATTAAGGTTTATTTGGTGTAGTCTCAATGCATTTTTATACAGCTTGGGAAAATTTTGGCTTATTTCTTTGCTAATTTTGGTATATTTGGACACTTTTGCCAAGTTTTGGTCATATTTTGTCCCATTTTGACAGATTCTGAGCAAATTTTTGTATATTTTTGGCATGTTTTAGCACAAATGTCTCCACTAAGCTGGCAGAGCCTCATCTAGAGGTTAATAGTGGACAACTACTGGTGTCACCACCACTAAATATCCTGCTATTGAAAGCAAACTGTGTCATAAGAAACACATCCTTTAAAATAAAAGACTTTATACCACTACTTTTTTGGGGGGGTCATGCTTCTGCGACCCTCTAAAAATGGCTTTGCGACCCACTTTTGGGTCCCGACCCACGAGTTGAGAACCACTGCTTTAAACTACATCGCAAATGGTGAGATCTGTCCAAACACTAGCCATTCGATATTTTCCCCCAGTCATTTGGCTCTATTGTCGGGTCTGAGAGTGATTCTGTTGAAACAGCCGGAGTTTGGAAATGATGATGTTAACTGGATTTACTGTCTGTTGTATCACTGCAGAGCAGACGGACATGGACACTGAGCCTTTCGCATTAGCCCTGCCGCAGACCAGAATAACACCTGTAACCACGGTAACCATACACAAAGATGGAGTCAGCTTTAGCCTCAAAATGCTGAGAAGACATTTAAAAAATGAGACTTAAACGTCACTGAAATGTCTGGAACTGAAGACGCCTCTGGGATAAAAAACTACACAATAAAAAACAATGATTTAGTGTTTGGTGAGTAAAAATAGACCGAAACTAATGGAAATCAAATGACAATGTGACCGAGAGGAATAGACATTTTCATCAGAAGACCAAACCTAATCAATGTCAGATGCCAGATTTTACAGGGCCTCCAAGAAACCCAGACAAACACAACATGATTTCCTACCAAAGAGAGGGAGCAAGAGAGCAATAGAGAGAGATGGAAACTCCTCACCTGCACTGATAACGAACGCACACACACACACACACACACGCACACACACACACACACACACACACACACACACACACACACGCACACAGTCATTACAGGAACACCCCATGTTAAGAGCCTGAAACCTGAAGCCATTTTGGAGCCGAGGCTAAGTGCTGCAGTGAGTTTAATAAGGGCCGATCACGTGACACACATACATAATTGCAGACACACACATACATGCACAGGCGCACATACATGGCCATATGTCTGCTTTTAAGCATCTTACTTCACACACACACACACAGAGTGCTAACCTTCAATGAGCGCAGCAGCAGAGGAGGTGTTCAAATGGGAATATGTGTATGTCACTGCTGGCACATAGTGAACACACACACACAAACGCATGCGCACAGGCACACACACACACACACACACACACACACACACACACACCACTGTACCCAGGAGGGCTTTAACAACTGGTCATAAATATTTCCCTTTTTGCAAATCAAAGGTCTGGTGAACTCTTTTAGTTTGCCTGTGTGTGTGCGTGCGTGTGTGTGTGTGTGTGTGTGTGTGTGTGCGTGTGTGTGTGTGTGCGTGTGTGTGTGTGTGCGTGTGTGTGTGTGAGAGAGAAAGAAAGACAGAAAGAGAGAGAGGGGGGGTAGAGCAGCTCTGGAGTTCAATATTGACACAGCAGTCAAGGAGCCTCCTCACATTAATATTAGATGATATTATCACTAATATAGAGGAATGTTCTCCGAGTTTGCTCCGCCTACAGTAGCACACACACATATGCATGCACACACACCCACACACACACACACACACACAGGAAGTCTCTCTGTGTTTTTATAGTTGCATTTATCCTTGAACTGTTCCTTAAACAGCCATCTGCCCAATTTGCCCGCAAAGTCTAAAGGTGGATGGTCCAAAGAGCCACTGATACGCAGCGACACACCTTAGTTCACAAAATATTCACCACTCATTAACCACATCCAAAACTGACACATTGCAAAACAATGTGACAGAGATAAACTCCAGTCCACTTATCTGAACAGGCTTTTTTTCCCCTGCATGAACTGAAAAGCAGCAGAAAACTGTCAGTTTAGATTTTTTACCATCACTTGCTTCTTGCTTGAGGCTTTTCTATAATGAGCATCAGGCTCTCTGCATTAGACTTCATTACATTTTATAAATCACTGACCACTTACATTCAATTTAATCAGATTTTGCAAATCTCTTAAATTGTTTAAAAATAACGTACTACTAGCAAAAGCCACAATTCATTAGAAATCCTCCAGAAATGGTCAGCATCAATCGTGAATGGACCAGTTTAAGTGTTATGACAGCTTTTAAATCCAAAATTACAACAGTGCAACTCAGAAAACTCCTGCCAATCATGAGTTTCACTGCTTTTCTGTTCAGCTAAATAACAACTAACAGAATATTCCATAAAACACAAAGTTTGTGCAATATGAGTCTTCCGCCAGCAGTTTGTTAGCTTAGCTTAGCACAAAGACTGGAATCAGGGGGGAACCAGGTGTCTAAAGCTCACAGTTTAACACGTAGTATGACAACCTGACAGTGACGACAATACTCCAGTGAGTAACTGCTCCTGGGTAAGAAACAGTTCAGTAATCCTCTGATAATAACAGCAGGTTCTCTAGTATTTTTCTTTTATATGATTCACATCAGTTTGTCCTTCAGCTCCTCAGCGTGTAACGCACTGCTTTCATATTTCCAGCAGATAAAATGTATATTTAGCCAAAGACAATGTGTTCAATGTAGCTTTTTAAACTAAGGAAGCAAATCGAGTAGCATTTTAGTACAAATGATGAATTCAGCCATACATGTTGGAACTGAAAACTGACTCTGCAGAGGAACAGTGATACAGAAAGCTCCACACCGCACGCTGACAGGATTGGTCCTTTAGGTTTGTTACATACGAAACCCAGGAAGTCGGAATCTGTGTTTTTCAGATTGTTGTCAGTACAATGCAGTTTCATGGTGTTGCTTGTTGTACTTGTGATATGTCTTCCAGCAAATAAAAAACACCATCACCAACAACAAAATAACAAATTAGATTTTCACTGGAAGGCGGCTTTAACAATATACAGACTGTTAAGCAACACACTTACACTGGCATCTCAGACATCATTTACCAATACCTCAGGATGACGTCATGTCCACAACTCAACTTGGAGTTCTGAGAAAATCTAATTTTTTTCTACTATATATACTACAACACTCACATGCTGTATCAGTTATGGAGAAATCGCCAAGAACAGTGGTAAATCAGAGTTCGAGCAGATTTTTGTTTTTTTGCAAGCAACAAACAACAGAACTGAAAATGGATTCAAAATATATTAATTCAGCAAGCTATATAACACAGCCACAGAATTTTAAACCCAGTAAATGGATTTTTCTCACCGCAGTGGTCTTTGGGAGTTTTCGTCTCTCCTGTGGTTCACATGGATCGAGTCCTATAGCGCAGTTTTGTAGCTTAACTTATAGAACGTCATGTCCAACCAGTTTTTAGGACAACTCAAAAGGCCAGTCACCCTTCACTGACTTTTTACCCCCAGCCAAATATAATCCCACCCTCTTCTCTGCCCTAAAGATGCCTCTGCCCCCCACTTTTACTACCGTTTCTTAGATGATATTTCAAAGGAATTTGTCCTTCTGGTTTTGACCCTTAAATTCATTACTACGGCTCTCAGCTTCTCAATGTACGACACAGTGCTTTCATTGTTGTGTCAAAAACTGCAACCCTGGCAGCTGAAATCTCTAGATTGCATGAGCATGCCGTGTTAATTAACCACAGAGAAAGCTGTGTTTCATGCAAAACAATCAGAAAAAAACTGTCCCTTTCATTCACATGCTCCGGAGCTTCGTCTCAATCTTTTTTTAACCAATGAAGAGCAATCATTTTAATCAGTTTCCCCACACAGATCACTATTTATTTCACAGTTACAATATCAAAAGCACGGAAATTGCACTTTGATGTTTTGTGCAGCTTCACCTCTAGATAATAAAGCCACAAAACCCGACCACAGCGGCATGACATCTGTACACATGTGTACTAGAATATCATCAAAATTAACACGGAAACTACCAACAAAGAGGAAATATGGTGGAAAAAAGCCTACCTGCCTACGCCTCAATTAAGTCTGAGAGAAAAATATCTATAGCTGTGCTGCAGCACACTGCATGCCTGTATGTGTCTAGACACACACACTCATTCTGAGGGTGGATGTCAGAAAATCTAGCAGAATGAAAAGTTTCTGTATATAAGTGCCTCTTAGCAGAAATGAAATGGAAAAAAAATTCAAGGGATCCTTCACCCAGCTGCAGACTGATTTCTTTATTCCTACCTCCGAAAAAGTTAAGCCTGTAGCGACAGCCTGTGATGTAATCTTGATACTGAAGGCAGGATAAAGATCACTTGGAAAACATTTACAGGAATATAAAGAAATAAGATTGTGAAAAGGGCAAGAAGATGGAGGCAGAAAAGTGAGGAGAGGCAAAAACGGAGAACAAATAACGAGGAATGAAGGTCTTGCAGAAGAGGGAAGCACATGTGATGATAATAAGACATCTGAAGGCGTGAAGGAAGAGAGGATGAATGTATGGATGAAAAATATCAGAGAAAACTAAAAAGAAGGATGAAGAAAATTAAGTGCGAAAGGTGAGGACAAATAAGCGAAAAGTAAAGCGAGAGAGAGGAGAAGCGATACAGAAATAGTGAAGGTGAACTCCGAAGAAATAAAGAGAAGGAAGGCATGTGGTGTGAGGAGCGATGAGAAGGATGCAGCAGGGAGAGGAGGAGATAAAAATACAAGTGACATTTCTCTTGACGGTGATGGGAGCGATCGTGGTGGTGTTCGTTGCTTGACCTTCAGTTTTATTGGAGTGTGTGTCTGTGTGTGTGTGTTTATACAGCCTGGTGGGCTTGACACCTAACTGAGGGTGACACGGTCGCACACACAGGAGAGCTGAGAGCCCCCAGCTCTGCCAGCCAACCCGGCCCTCACACTGCACAGCTGGCCCTGTCACCTCCACTTATCCTGCCGCCCTCCCACTCCACATGTACAGTAACTCTGTGTGTGTGTCTGTGCACAAATACTATCCTTACGAGGACCGGGCAGGAGCGGCTCGGACGTTGGAGTGAGGACGCCCATCCAAAAGGCTGTTTGAGGGGTGAGACTGGGTTTTATGGGTTAATGTTAGAATTAGGTTTAAGTTAGAGTTAGGTTTTGGGTGAGGCATTAGGTTGTGATAGTCTATGTTAGAGTAAGGCACTAGGGAATGCATTATGTCAATGAATGTCCTCACAAAGACAGCCATACATGCGTGTGTGTGTGTGTGTGTGTGTCCAGTACTGCGCTGGGTAAAAGCCAGATGGAGAAGCTTGTAAGCGTTAAGGTGCATCAAATTAAATTTTACTGTCCCACTGCACTATGTAGCCATAAATTATATGCAAGGGTTGCCAGGTTTGCTGTCCAGTATCCTACTAACGACTAATAACTGCTGGTGGAGTTAAAAGAAAATAAAAAGGCCAGAAAATCTCGCTGACATGGGGAGTTTAACTGTCAGTACAGGGTAAAGCAGCAGGACTGGAGTTTTGCTTACTTGCTGATGGTTTAATATAATTTTTATAAAAACTGAATAACAAATGAAATCATGAATCAATTACAGAAACTACTGAACTACCTCTTTTGATTTTAACTTAAGTCTTTAATGTCAGTTTGGTGGATAGAAGATTGAGGTTTAATGGCTTTACCTTGTGCTTTAGGAAAGAGTGATTTTTTTTTTACATTATAACATTTATAGCCTAAACAATTAATTAAATAATCATAAAAATATTTTGTCCTGTTTTACATTCAACTTTAAACTTTACATGTCTGTTCAGCACTTTAGATGCTGGAAGTGAGCATTCTTGAAAACAACAATCATTTTAGGTTTAAAAAAAATACGTCTCTTGCTTACTTTTACATCGACATGCTAATGTGTTTATCCATAGCCTGTGCAAACTAATATTTCATGTGTTTTTAAACAGCTTAAAACATTTATTGCACGCATCCATGCTTTTCACACATTGGTGGCTCAGGCAGTAACACTGTTATAGTACATTTCCCACTTCCAGGCCATTAACAAACACTGCTTATACTTATGCTCTCCTGGCAAAACCTCTGTGCACCCGAGACAACCATTAGCAGAGTCTGAGAATAATCAGCGCCCTCCACTCGGTCACTAAGCATGCTAGAAATCATATAAACCTAAATTAGATGTCTTTTAAAATGCTGCATCAAGAACACTTGTTTACTTTTCATTTATTTTCCTCTTCCTGGTGTTTACAGCAAAAAATAGGATAAAAACCAGTAACAGATAATATCATTTTCTACCAATTCAGGTAGCATCAAATCAGGTGGAGGAAGAGCATCTTCCTGCTTTGTCACAAGAGAATAAAAGACTTTATACAGACTTTGGCTGCTAAAGGTTTATCTAAAGACCCACAGATGCTGCCGACATACACGGCTACAATCATTACAGTAATTATACTTAGAAAGAAAAAAACTGCACTGACTTATTTTATAATATTTTATTCCTGCACGGAGCATCTTCAACACTTCACAACTAAAAAATATTGTACTTTTATGCACAAATAGGTCACTGATAACTTTGGGAGATCGCAAGGTTGGTAGTTCGGTCCCCGGCCCCTCCGCATGCTGAAGTGTCCTTGGGCAAGATGCTGAACCCCAAGCTGCTCCCAATGGCAGGCATCTTTACATACATACAGATGCCACACACAGCACACACACATTAACACACCAATGGCAACAGAGCTACCTTGCATGGCAGCCCTGTTGCCATTGGTGTGTTAATGTGTGTGTGCTTTGAGTACCACTAAGGTAGAACAGCGCTATATACGTGCAGGCCAGTTACCATTTACCATAATGAGGCAGAGGGGCATTATGTGTTCTGTGTTACCTCAAGGTGATGGCTCTTGAGAACATAAAAGAGTATGCAGGAAAATCTGTCTCCTCATTATCTAAATTTTCTCCATGTTTTTACGAAACTTGGTTCATTTATCAGCGGCTTTTGTGTCTCTGTTTGTGCTTGTAGACAATGGAATATACATGAAGTGAGTTCAACGAATGTGTCACAAACTCTGAAAAACCAGCAAGAAACGTATGTGACTGCACACCTACACATGTGAGCAACTATGAGAGGAGCAGACGGGAAACGCTGGGTGAATGACAGACTGCAGGTTTGCAAACAAAGAAATGAAAATGGCTGATAAGGTGGGAGTTAAGGTAGGCTGTAGGCGGTGCTGAAGGAACGGCTCTAGACTTGGATAGAAAATCTGCATTGCTGCTTGTCAGTTTACTGAAGCCTATTGGGGAATATTTACCACTCCCTAAATCTAATGTAATATAGAAACTAAGACAAGACAATAGACAATAGGATCAGAAGCTATCAGGTAGATAATAATTGATCAGTATACTTAAGGAGCACTTATTCCGAGAGCATTAATTCCTTTTCACAAAGTGTAATCTAACCTTTTAAAGCATATATATGGAAATTTTATGAACTCTCGATATAAATCCAATGAAAAGCCCAGAATGCACAATGAATGTATCCTTCTAACAAATACTATCTGTGTATCTAAAGCCTAATGTTGCTTATTCTTCTGTGCCACAGAGCTCCAGTGTTGCTCAGAAACAATTAAAAACACATCAGTGATGCTCACTGTTGCACTGGGTTATATGTCACTTCATTACCATAAACACACACAGACGCTGTAGTTCATTTGAACTTGGCTCTACATGCACTGTCCTGCTAGCAGAAATACTCACTAGAGCACCAAATGGGTATTAATCCACAGCTGAAAATAATCCCCAGCAGACACAGTATTTCCTTCTGTTTTAATAATATTTACTAAGAAGTACAGTGGCCAGCTGTTTTGGAGGGGATTAGCCTTTAAAAAAAATTAAATTGTACATCCTTGTACTGTTAAATGTTCTTGGAGCATGAAGAGGTCAGAATATACTGATGGGCAGACTACAGCATGGTTGGTTTACAGCATTTAATGCCAATTTATAAATCTAAAATTAAAAATAAATAAAAATATGGAGTGACAACATTGCTTCTTTACAAATAATCTCCTATTCTGTCTAATTCTGTCCTATTGCTGGAAACTGCAAGTACAAAACTGAAACTCCGGTCCCTCCATTTCTTTTATGATGTTGGTTGTTTTATTATCTATATTACATAAAGTCGGTTTGTTTATCTGCTGCTGGCAGCCTCCTTCAGGCTGTGAACACATTGGTTTTCTGATTAAAAACAGTTTTTCTGTTTTGGCTTTTACTGAAATTGCAGGAAAAAAGAATCGACCTCTCATTGGCTGCCATGAATCACCTGCCGTGGCCCATGGGGGACAGCAGCTGTATTCATGTGTGTCAACATAACTAATAAAGTCTGAGCAAGGTGAAAAATGAAACAGCTTTTTTGAAGCTATCAGGGTATTTAGTCTGCATTCATTTTTAATGGCTTTGTTGTTTTATGAATTTTAAAAAGACCTCTGCCTCCAGGCTGCCATTAATGTCTGAACCCCGGTCACCAAAACTGTCATCTTTAAATTCAAATGTTCCCTTGATGTGGTGACTCTTTTTACTTCATCTGCTCTCATTTATTATGAGAAACAAATAAAAGACCTCATTAGCCGCTTGTATAGGGTGAAATGCCTGACAATACACAGAAAATACTAATACTTTTACTTTCTTTAGATCCTCCACTGTAGGTTTTAAATGAACTACAAATGTAAAGTCTTTTAAAGGGTGTAAAAAGCCATGAATTCATTCTTTTCAGAAAAGTTTATCCCCCAGCATGAATAAGCTTTGCAAATTTAAAGCCAGACTGCCAGTTACTGTGCATTGCCAAATAAATTGCTTGCAAGTTTATTATTTTGACCAAAGGGCCCGAAAGGAAAATAAATGAATTGTCCATAATGTGACTGTGGGTCATTTGAGCATGAATGTTTTATTTAAAAAAAGCAAAGTTCTAATCATTTTGGTATTCCTTGAGTGATGCAGCTGAGAACTTTTTTTCGTAAAGCATTGTATAGAAAAGTGCTACACAAATGTAAATGGTCTGCACTTATATAGCGCCTTTCTACCTTAGTGGTACTCAAAGAGCTTTACAATGTGCTTCTCATGCACACATTCACACACCAATGGCGACAGACTTCCATGCAAGATGCCTGCCATTGGGAGCAACTTGGGGTTCAGTGTCTTGCCCAAGGACACTTCAGCAAGTGGAGGGGCCGGGGATTGAACCGCCAACCTTGTGATCAGTGGACAACTCTACCCCCTGAGCCACAGCCGCCCCAAATCATTAGAAAAAATTTGGCAAATCATTATCACATTTGTATTAGGATATAAAGAAAGCGTGCTCCTTGGAGAGCACAAACATCTTGCGCAGTCTGTATTGGACAAATTTGACATATATTTCCTTACACAATGGGGGTCAGGCTCAAAAATCAAGTCATGGTTGTGTTGGATTGGTTGCCATGCACCAGTGGCAGCAACATGAGAATCCACAGTAAATTTCATAGAATTCTTTCAGTCATGCGTTCTAAACATTTTGCCGTTGATCTGTTGCAAATTTAGGCCTGATGGTGAAACTGCAGCAAATATAATGTCATCACTAAAATCTGCAGAGACGTTGCTCCTTACAACCACCTTTACCAGATTAAATGAGTGACTGTGCTCTTCACAAACAACATTTGTAGCAAGGAAAGTCATTTTGCCTCACTCCAACATTGTGAGCTCAACACTGACACCAAATGTCTTGGTCCACACAGTAGGTGGCCTGTACAAGGAGCCTTGACCCATTTGTGTAGAAGAATGACAAAGAGGTCAGTCTTCCTCAGGCGATGTGAGTCAGACTCCAACACTCCCTGCAGCTTCAGAAGCCATCGTAGGCAATGATCTTCTGTTGTGTTCTTCATACAATGATTGCTTTGTGTTTTTAATGACATCAAGACCCCTTCTGTAGCTGTTGAATGTGGCGGATAATGGTTCTGAAAACGAGGACTCGGGGTTTGTAACATCACTCGATCACAACATCCAGGTTAAGGTTATTTTCAGAGATAATTAACCACTGAGAGGAAAGAATGAACTGTGCAGAGAGAAAAAGAGCCAAAGAACAAAATGAACTCACAATGAAATTACACTGAAAGTGAGAAATCAGCACTGGGAGGGAACGCTGGTCTCTTTCTCTCGAGCCTTTACTCCCTGTGTTCGCCTTGACAGGCTGTCAGGCAGAGGAAGACCAAAAAAGCGCTCAAACAAAAGGTTTGCAGTAATAAAAGCAGGTAAAGTGAGCATGCAGGCTCTGATCATACCAGGCCTGTCGCACTTGTTTTGATTTTTACACTCAAAGAGATTTAGCGAATGTTCTTATTCATAGAGACGCTGAACAGGAGGTGGGTCTGACTGGAGCAAACACACATCATTGGAGGGGAACCGAGATCGAACAGATGACGGTTTGTGTTTTCACAAGGTGACCATGATGCATATATCTGTGTTACTCTTTGGGTTTCTCCCCTGAATCTCACAATCTCATGTCTGTATATCTCAGTTTTTTATTCTTATCTAAGCATTTTTAGGGGACTGCTCTTTGAAAGGCTTGCTGTGTCATTTCAGAACATTATCTCTTTTGAACACTGCTGTTAATAATTCTCCTGTTGAATTTGTTCACGTGGGGACTAATATACGTGGAGACCTCCTTCTACCTGTAAAATTTACAGTCCGAGTTGTTGATTAAAGGGCAATCACAGCAGGTGATATGGTGACTAAATAGGTTTATGAGGGTTCTGGTACAAACGGTTTACAGTATCTCTGTAACATACTATATGTCAACACTTTAGGTGCTAACTCCTTTGAGGAGGTTGTATTTCAATACTGTTTGTTTGTTGGGTGATTAGTTTTCTTTAGCTACTTGACCTGTTCAGGATTAAAGACTATAGTTCATCAGCGGCACCAGCACTGAGTTTATCAATAGGTCTTAGTATCAGCCAGACGTCACTGATTCACAATAAATACATTTTCAGCACTGCTTTGCTCATTTGTTGCAGTAAACTAACCTGTGTAGTCACTACTGTTTCCTAAATATAATTCACAATAAGTGCAATTTATTGTGAAGCAGTGGTAGGCCTTTTAGTGAAATTACATGTGCCATATGTGCACCAAATACGATCCTCATTTAAATCTACATGTAGCCAGTTTTATTGTATTTTCATGAAGTTATTTCATTTTACCAAAACTGTATTGATGCATGTATCTGGACATTTAAATTCAGCTTGTTTTTGTTAAGTCATTTTAAAAATTGTTTATATTTGTAAGCCTTACATTGCACTAAATCAGGGGTCGACCAACGATTGGCGGGGCTGATGATCTCATCTGATCTTTTGTTTTAATCATCGGTGTTGTTGTTGTTGTTGTTGTTTTAACCCATTTCTACTTTAATTAATTAATTTAAAGATGTGTTACTTTGGCTCTGATGTAGCCGCCTCTTTCTATCTGTAGTCACTCTGTGATCCTGAGCAATGTCCATCTATCTGATTGGTTACACTTCATGAATAATAGCCCATCAACACTGAAGGATAAATGCTGAAAAGATCTCTTTCAATTAAACGGATGTAAAACATAAATAAACAAAGACATTTGAACCAAGTTCTGTGCTGAAGATTGCTATATTCTATATTTTGAAGCCACAACTTTAATATCAACTGTAAACTCATATTGATTCAACATATCGGTTATCAGTCTCCTTGATAATCAGTATTGGCCCTGAGAAAATCTGTATCCGTCAAGCCCCATAACGAAGCTCATTTATCATCTCAGCACCATAGTATTAAAACCGCCCAACTACTCGGCCTCAACGTGTTCTGAGCGTTTTTATCTAGAAATGTGTGTTTTCAGTTAAAAAAAAGGTTAATTCACTTCGATTCATCCACAGATTAATGTAGATCTACTGAAAATAAAGACACGGCTTTAAAAGTAGTTCTAAAGCACTGTTTTCTTGTTTGAGTCAGCAGTGGAGGCTTTACCTGTGTCTCCAAGAGCAATCTCATGTCCAAGGCCAAATCATAATGAAGTCCCTTTCAGTCTTTGAATTGCAAATAATTGCCCATTGTTTCCGTGTCATTTGTTGTGCAAACCTCATCCGTCATGTGTCCTCTCAGGGTTTGTTGTATAAAGGCAGCATACCTTACTGAACACTCCCTCCTCCTCCCCTCTCCCTCACCGTCTCTTTATTGTTCCAACTCGCCCATCTGTCTCTCTCTTTGAGGAACTGCATTTCCCAGGGTGCACCTGTGGGCGGCAGCAGCAGCGGCCTGGCATGCTGCCATGCCCAGTAGGTATAGAGTCTTTAAACAAACATGGCCATATTAAACCGCACTTGAACACACACATAAACTGCACTCTCACCTCAAGGCGCTGCTCGACAACAACCGATACACAGTACGCACAACCTAAGCAGTGTGGTTATAATTATCGTGCTGTCAATTCGCATTTATTGGAAATGATATTACCTTATATTGAATTCTTCTTCTTTTACGTTGAATTTCTATTTTTGTAACATACATCAGTGACGTTAATGCAATACACTCTTGGCCAGATTCAGTGAAGATGGTCCGCTAGCTGTCCTTTACTGAAAAGAATCTGGAGTTCGTACACAGTCCTGGCTCTGTACACAAACAAAAGTTCATTCTCACGCGCAGGAGGAGGGAGGGAAAGGGAGATGAGGAGAAAGGAGGCGGTGGACTGAGACTAGTAGCTACTAGAGATCGTGCCTTCGCATTAGCAGCTCCGAAGCTTTGGAACAGCCTCCTCCATTGACACTTCTAAGAATTATCTCAAGATGTACCCATTTTCTCTGGCTTTTGGTTGCTCTTAATGGTCTCAATATTTTTTAGACTTATTCTATTTCACAAACTGATTTTACAACTTGTTGTCTTGTTTGTCTTTTGTATTGTGTCTTTCTTGATTTTACTGATCTACTCCTGTTTTCTGTCTTGTTTTTTTTGCACATATTTTCCTTGCTGCCCGTCTTACAGCATGGAATGGCTGATTTATTGTGATGACTTATTCACTCTTTCTTACTCTTCTCCACTTGCATTGCTGTTGTATTTAACATTTTACACTGAATATATTTTATACTGAATAGCCACAGAAGCTACTATTCAGTAAAAAAAAAATAAAAAAGTATTGCATTACGTTACTTATCATGATTATTAAATTGAATGATAAGATTACCAATAGTACTGTCAGATTGTTATCAGTAACAGAAGCTCCACTAACAGTAGTATTATTGTCTAGTATGTCATAACTGTTCATTCCAACTTTTATCTGATTTCATTTTTCTTTTTCACGTTGCAACCAACACAGAATACATTGTTTCACACAGTGACAGTGACATAAGAGATCAGCTGATTGCAGCCTTTAGCAGGGACTTCACATCTGTAAGTGCAGTAAGTCCATTTCCCTTTGGTCAAAACCTAATATGCAGTATTTTGCTGTATTCAACCAAGGCATCCGCAGATGCACATTGAATCATTTTTTTACATTTGGATACAGTTTTGCAGTTTTGTGCAGTTCTTGATTAATATACTTGTACATTTCAAAGATATTCGCAAATAAAATTAGATTAACCCTTTAAGTCCCAGTGCGTCATCGACGTTTGGGCAAGCGCACTTTGGAGTACCGTAAATGTCACCGTTTGTGCTATCGGAAAAAAAATTCAACGGTTTCTGAAAGCTGAGGCGTTGCGCTTTACAGCCAATATGGTGTCATTACGGTAATTTCATTCGTGCCCCCCCAGGAATCCACTGGATGAAATTACCGTATAATTACCGTAATGACACTATATTGGCTGTAAAGTCAGGTAAAGGACATTTTGAGGCTCAGGTCTTAAAGGGTTAAACCGGTTTCTATAGCTTGAAGGTCTGCAGGTCTGGAGCTTCGCCTGCTGGTCAGAATATTTTTGTAAATCAGGATTCATGCAGGATTTTCTTTTTTTCACAT
>OMNN01099980.1:0-13562 GCA_900302755.1 Chromis chromis | reverse complement strand
GGACAGAGATATGGATGAGAAATCCAAAATAAACACCAAGTAAAATCAGGAAGAGGTGAACAGCTGATCACTTCTTCATGGAGACAAAGACTGACACATGCCGCCGCAGCTCACTGTCCCCGCTGTGCCAGATGCTTTCATGTCATATACCGTTTATTTTTAAAAAATAAATGTGAAATATGTCTTAATGCAAACATCGCCGGGTAAATCTCAGCCGCAGAGTTCCCCCCACCGCATCCAGGAGCGCCGTTTCAACAAGTACCAAACAGGATTTCGAGGCGAGCAGCGAGGCATTTCTCCCCGCCGACCCCCCGCTGCAGCCCATACCTTCCCCCTAAAATACAAAATTATTTCCTCTGACATTTCCCCCAATGCAGCAAAGCGCGCTCCCAAAAGCCGATTTCCAGGGCAGCGCAGGGGGGGAGGAGGAGGAGGAGGAGGAGGAGGGGGCGTCATGTTTGGAGACAGAGCGCGCGCACTGCCCTCCCCCCCATAAAAAAAAAAAAACTCAATCCGGAGGCGCGCACACGGGCACGGGCCGGCCTATAGCGGGGAAGCCGATTGGCCGAAGCGCAGCTCCATCTGCACACGTGACCTGCCCTGCTTACAATAAATAAACAGCTATGGAATAATGTATAAAACAGCCCCGGCGGCTCCAAACCGCTGCGAATAAAAACACCCCTCAATAGTCAGACAGGTCACAAACAAAGTGTGCAGGTGAAACACCCTGAAACATGCCCGACATGAGAGCACAAACTTGGAGCGGAATAATTTTTGGATATGTCCGGTGGGAGGCGGGCAGCGCCAGGCAACAGCCGTGCGCAACAAAAAAAAATGACAGCTACACGGAGACCCTATAGGCGCTCCAGTGGACATTACAACCTCGGCTCTTTACACTTCCCAAAACCAAACGAAAACACAGTGTTACCGGCACCCTCCGAGGCCCCGGGACCACGCCACACACACGCACACACACAATGCCAAGCGAGCTTACCTACACAGTGAATGAGTTTGTGCCTCCAAGAGTCAAGTTCCTGCCGAAAGCCGCGCCTCTCTATCGTGCATTGCTGCCTTTTGCACAGACTCGCCATTTTCTATCGGCCCCTCCCGTGGGCGCGCACATACTGCTGGGTGCTTCCCTGCGCGCACGTCACCGGTGGTTTTTATTCTAGGGCTGGGTGGAGAGCGATATGAAGGGGACGGGGCTGCAGCATCCCCCTTTTCTATAGCGCTCGTTTGTCCCACCCACCAAAAGCGCCCCCTCCCCTCCATTTCTCCCAGCATCTCTGCGCGAGGATGAGCTGTCATTGGTCGATTAATGGGATGTTTGTCTGTTTTAATGTTGTGTAGAAGTACAGCACATGGCGCCTGTGCTCCAAATTTACCATGGCTTAAAGCTATGTGTGTCAAAGGGCGAGGGTGTGCCGGGGATTTAAAATGCGCATAAAGACACTGCATTGTTTAAATCAACAGATGTGATTCAGTGGAGCTCTGGTAGTAAATAAACCGAGGCCTTGATTATCACGGCTCTATGTAAAGATGTACTGTTCACAAAAACTGAATCATCATATCATAAAAAATAAAACGCCTGCAGCTACTAAACAAAGTGAGACTATAGCTGAAAAATCCCCATAATGTTCCCGTGAAAAGCAATACATCCTGGCCTCAATAAGATCCATGCATTCTGACTGGATGTGTATGACTTCTCTTCTAAAAGATTAGGCTGACTTTTGCTACTGAGTGCTCTTAAATTAATAACCACTCAACCCATCCATTGTATCGTGAGTGAATTTTTCATAGCCTGCATCTCTATAGGATATTCTATAAATGACATATAGGGTATGTATCAAAAATCTTTTGATAGCAAAAATACTAAATATATAAAACACTTTACAATAAGAAACTGCAACAAAAAGTATGTAAAGAAATAAACATTTAATGAATGAAAAGTTGTATAATAAAAATCCTACTCTGTACTCAGCAAGCGTTTTACAAAAAGAAAGAAAGAAAGAAAAATACCAAACCAAACCAGAAAGGCAACCAACAAATAACACACTCTATGTCCAGGGATCTTGTGAAATACTGATGTCGTTGGGGTAACTTCCACTGCAGATAATCCTCGGAGAGAAAGTTAGTTTGTTATGTTCTCTGCAAGATTTATTAAAATGGCGCGATCAGCAGCTGGCCTAACATGAGTAACTAAAACCCTAAATCACAACAGTTACTATGTGTAGCCCACTAGTAAACAACTTTACATGATTACATCCTTTCCAGCAAAGGACTTAAGGATCTTAGCTGATCACAGGCCTTGTGTTTTTGTTTTCCAGGTGCACTGTCCATAAACAGTATTAGATGTTCACTACAATTATTGTGGTCATGATAATTCATGATAAAAAAAAAAAAACATATATAAAAAAAACAATAAAGCTATCAGTCAAATTTTTCTTTAACGTTACATATTTTGGTGTATTTTTTGGGCAAATTAATTACACTCAAAATATGAGTGTAGGGAGGTGAAGAGCCATACTTGTACTGTATGTGTCACCCACATAGTTTTTAACGCTGGATTATTTATATAATCGTGTATTTTTAAGATGATATCAATATTTAATTTTTAAAACATCATGAATATCATTAGTGCCACTACATCGCAACACCCCCTAATCCCAATATGAGGATCTCAGTGCTTATTAAAAATCTCCTCCATGTTGCCATTAATTAAAATTTTGGTTTAAAAATACAAAATTATATTGAAAAATTACTGGATCTAAAATACCGCTTGAACTCCTCCCAAAACCACATGATCTCAGTGTCCTCAGCTATGACTGCATTTGTGCAAAAGTAGTCAAAATATAGTTTGGATCCTACACCGCTAAAAGGACAATACATTGTCCATTGACACACACTGGGAGGAGATATAAATACACATCCTGAAAACACACAAAAGACAATCGTTACACTAACATAAATACATAAAAAAAAGAAAAGAAATAATAATATATAATAATGTCAGATCTGGCTTTAAAAACTGTTCAAACTGAGTTTGTGATCCAGTCAAGTTTAAAATGGGCATAGTAAGTCAATAACTTCACATATTCAGTTTCTCAATAAAGATTTCCAGTCTTTAGTAAGTGATTTTATATAAGCCTATTATACTTTCTACTTTGTTTGCTTTGCTCGAATATATCAATTGTTTGCTCATATACTTGACTTCTCTAACTTTAGGTTACAGACTGAGTGTTTGCTTCCATCTTTAAAAAAGATTAACACCAACAATGACAACAATGGCAATAGGTTCAGGGCTTCATTGTCCTGTTTCATTGTGGTGTAGCAGTGTAGGAAAACGTGGGAAATAACAATTACCTCATAATGCAGTGTGAGGGAATACACTGAGCATTTACTGAACGGTTACAACACGTAATTATCTCGATACTGTATGAACTATTTTTCATAGGAAGTGTCAGGGCAAGTAGGTTGTGTGTGGGCAGTTTGGACTCAAGACCTCAGTATTTGTAAAGGCTTTTCCTCCACTGTTCCAACATTGGCCAGACTTCTTTCATGTGACCCTTGAAGCAAAATATTAATTACTCAGTTCACAGTCTTTTTAATAAGCCAACAGAAATGCAGCTGCGTGACACCATCTTGGCTCCTTATGCATAATATAATACTTAACTGAAAATATATACAAAACAAAGCATATAAGTGGTCTTTCCTGGCTGACCACAGTCTAGCCTGGTGAGGCTTTAAAGGACAATGATCAGACAGTGGAACCAGGACACAGACATTCGTTTGACCAGTGACTATAAAAGGTCACCCTAAAAATCTGCTTTTTTTAAATGATAAGAAGCTATAGACGACAAGGATAAGATGAGAATGGGCTGTTGGCTGCTGGATGCTGGTATGACCGTGGGGCTGTAGCCAGGCACTTGAATGTCAACATTGCTACGATTTGTCATCTTTCAGACAGCATGGCGTGACGTGACCACGTGTCACCAGCCGAGCCCAGGGATTTGTCACATCCGGCGCGTCCATCAGCGGCATTGTTAGCGATCAGCGCACAGACTGTTGATGAAGTTGCTGGTGATCATCAGAGGATATCAGCTCAAACTGTGCAGGCCTCCATCTCAAAGCCCACACTGAGGTGTTGATCGAACTGCAGAACAGCATCGGAATCGGCTGCAGTGGGCTTAGTCGTTGGATTCTTCCAAGATGGAGGACAGCCCTATACATTGATGAATCTCATTTTTGGGCTGTACAGAGCAGATTAAAGACATTGTGTTTGGTGTTGTACAGGGAAAACACTATGCAGAAAGGCAAATGGAAAGTGGCCCACAGAGGCAGAGGAGTGAGGGTATGAGGTAGGATAAGCCATGGACAAAGAACACGTCTCCATTTCATCAATGACAATCTCAATGCCCAACAATCAAGATGAAATCTGCACACTGCAAAACATGGTTATCACAGTTATTCGTTTTGGTTGACGTTTTAACAAACTAATGGCCGTCTTCATGTCACCAGAATATGGCCTCCCCTTCTGGCTGCTGAAAATGTTCCAGGCCCATCATGGCCTGCAGGCTCTCCAGACACAACACTTACTGAACCTGGATGGACGTGTCTGACAACATGATCCTGTCCCCCAGAATGTCTGGCAACTTCACCAAGCAAGAATCAACAACCTCGTTAAGTCTCTGTGTCACAGCTGTGTGGCACTATGAAATGCAAATGGTAGACACACTTGTTACTGACTTGTGATTTCTATGACTCCACTCTACATCTGACCTTTATCATTTGCAATACAGTCGTTCAAGGTTGTTTCACGATGTCCACTCTTTTGTAGAGATGCTGTGTGTCGGAAATAACACATGCTTATTCTCCTATCTTAAGGAGAATGGATAGACTTTAATGAATTATTGTAGGCTGCATTTATATTTTATATTGATAGGCCTTAGATTGTAGGCCTATTCTTATATTCTATTAAGCTATTACTGATACATGATCCTCAGTTTTATTTGCAACACTTAAGTTCCTGTTGGCCGTGGGCTTACTAGTATTCAAAGGTAGCTAGGCTAGAGGTTAATCCCAGTCCCAGATTTCCCCCAGAGGAACAAAATGAGGACAGCTGAGTTTTGTTTCATTTGGGTCACCTTGGCTGTTTTTTTTCCTTCTTAGCTTTTTACTGAATTAAAGCCTTATTGGCTTTGAATCCATATCACCTCATTTAACAAACCCTCACCACCTCAGTGCAGCTGTTTTAGCACATGCAGAGAACAATAAATCAAGTTCCATAAAACTCGCCAAAACGCGGGTCTAATCACCAAATTGAAACATGAAATGACACAGTATCATTAAAAGGAACCTCGCTGCCATTTTATAATCCTACAGAGACGGTGGGCAGCACATAAAAAAGGCAAGGGCAAACGTTTTAACGGAGGAGCACTCCGGCTAATTAAGTCGTTGAACCCGTTGCCCTCGACAAAGATGTCTCCTGCGGAGGGCTGGGCAGCTGGGAAGAGCAGCCAATAGGAGGACACTTTGAGTCGAGGTGGCGGAATTTTAGCCAATCGCGTTGCGGCGCTTTGGACAGACGCTGAGGCAGCTCTGCCAGGATACTAACAGCTACGGAAAAAGGGCTAAATAGTCGCTGAGAGAAGAAGAAATCCTCCAACTGCCGTGTTGTTTTCAGCGATGTAGAGAAAAGGGACTGTAAGAAAGCAGGTAAAGCGTTTATTTTGTTTCTCCAGGCCTGCTCTCCGTGTGTATGTGTGTGTTTTGGAGGCTGGCAGCGTCATGCCGGCAGGATGAAAGGGATTAGGGCGCCGTTACTGTGGCAACATTAGATGGAGGGATACACACTCCTCCTCCCGTCTAATCTGACAGTGTGCCTGATGGCATTTGAGCAATTATTCAGCCTGCTGAACGGGCCTTAGATGTTTTCTTTCTTACCCAGTAGCCTAAATGCTTCTTTGATGCTTCTGTCGGCGGCTGTTTGTCTACAACCTCATTTTGAAACAAAGGAAAGAAGAAGACACACGACAGAGAGCCACAGTAAACACAGCTGTTTAATAGTATTTGAGTAGTCTATAATTGGAAGTATAATCATATTGCTATGATAAGCAGACAAATTACACTTGTTATCACAACAAAGAAGCCAAAAAATAAAAAAATACTATATCTGGTTTGCAATTGGCAACGGAGAGGAGTCAAACAAACAGGAGAAAGGACATTTTTAAAGAGCTAATTAGCCAACTGTACACACCTGTCTTCTACAGGTCATGGTCAAAAGTATGTTGACATCAGGAGCGTTGGCTACCAGTGAATAAAAAGGTCACGACCTAATACATTTCTGGTGCAGCAGAGAACAAAAGAAATGCATCAAATGCTCTCTTTTTCTTTAATTTTGAAAAATGTGGACCTTAAAGCTGCAGAGGTCAATCGACTAGCTGTCAGGTGGTAAACTGCCTGCCAGCTATATTGGTAATCGAATAATCTTTTTTTTTTTTGTCTGTGTTTTTAGGAATATTTTGTAAATTCTCTCCAGCTTCTTAAACATTTATTTATTCAGAGGGGAGTTAGCATGCTCGCTTAGCATGGGAGAGGTAGCGGGATCGATGCCCCCATTCTCCAGGACACTTTAGCTCCTTGTTGTCACTTTCTGTGAATATAACTACCTCACCACTCATAATGTATATATATTCTACTACAACTTGTGCTTTATAGTGTTATTCTTTTTTTTCTTTTAGAATTTTACAGAATTTTAGAATATTTTGTAACGTATATTGTTGGTGCTCATAGGGAGCGGCTCTTTAAATCTCATTGTACTTTGTGTAATGACAATAAAGGCTTCCTATTCTATTCTATTCTATTCTATTCTATTCTATTCTATTCTATTCTATTCTATTCTATTCTATATGAATGTTAGTTTCTTAGTAAACTGAATATCTATGAGTTCTGGACAAAACGAGACATTCAAGGACACCATCTTCGGCTTTGGGAATTGCTGATCAACATTTTTCTCCATTTTCTGACATTTTATAAAACAAACAAATAATCGATTAATGGAAAAAATAATCAGAAGTTTAATCAACAGTGAAAATAATCATTAGTGACAGCACTAGTAAATATTTATGTGTCTCACTGGCCGTTATTCTTACTGTAATGTTTAAGGCACTCAAATACTTGCATATTGTCAAACGGAAAACAAATAAGACTAGCACAGATGTCAGTGTTAGTCCTGTTAGTTCTGCGTAGAAAGAGAACTGTGTCAGTGAATGGTCTGGCTACACCTCGTCATCCTGCTATACGGAGAAAAACGCTCTCTGTCGTTTGCATTACTTTAAGCCAATCACAGTCATATTTAGTAGCGCTATGCCCAGGAAGCATCAACTGTGCTCTCATTCAACTATAATATGCAGATAGTGGGACGGGAGGAGAATACCGCATGAAATATGTAATGGAAATGGCAGGCTACTGCTATGTACATCAAGCATAAAATGAATAAAATAAGAATGTCAACGGACATGAGTGCAATTGAGTGAACTCATGTACTCGCTTGTCGTGTGCGGTTCCAAAACAGATAGTGACAGCCAAATTCCAGACTCGAGGCGTCAAAACGATAGTCCACAAACCACTGGGTGACGTCACAGTGGCTAATTCGTATTCCATATACAGTGTGTACATGCCAACCACAGCAAGCCAGTCACATTGTTTTCTATGCAAGTGCACACACACACTGCTGGCATGTTGAGACTTTTACCACAAGTTGAAATGTGTTGGCTTGTCAGGTCACATCACGGTTCTATTAATAGATAAGTGAAAGCAGAGATATCTGGGTCCTGCACCGGATGTGAAAAGAACTCATTCAAGATCGTACTGACATTTACTAAAACTACAGCCTTGGCACAGCCTAAGGAGACTTCAACCCCATCCAGCACATTTGGGATGAACCACTTTAACAATTTCTCAAATAACACTGACATGACTGGCAGATAATTACATGTCTATCAATCAATCAATCAATCAATCAATCAATCAATCAATCAATCAATCAATCAATCAATCAATCAATCAACTTTAATTTGTAAAGCGCTTAATCACATCTACAGACATTTCGAAGCGCTTTCACAAGAGAAAAAATAGAACCCAACAGAACCCTTCCCAGAGCAAGCAGGAGCAACAGTGGCGGGGAAAAACTCCCTCATGGGAAGAAACTCCGAGCGGACCCAAGACTCTGAGAAAAGCAGCCGTCCGTCTACAATTTGTGCTTAATGGTTTTGGTTATTTATCAAGCAGAGATAAATATAACTAATATAATATTAGGGGCTGTTAATTGATGATTCTAAATTGTCAGTAGGTGTAAAGGAGAGTGACACTAATGCCCAAAGGTTTGGAAGTAGATGTTCAACAATCACATAAGAGTGTACAGTTAGGGTGTCTACATGCTTTTTGCCATTGAGTGTATTTCGACTATCATCAGAGGCTGTGTATTAACCCTTTAAGACCTGAGCCTCAAAAATGTCCGCCTGGTCTTTTTTTCTCTCCCTATTTTGACTACAAAAGGATCATTACGGTAATTTAATTTGTGACATTATATTGGCTGTAAAGCGCAACAACGTTTGTATCCAAATTAAATTACCATATTGACACTATATTGGCTGTAAACAACGTTGTGCTTTACAGCCAATATAGTGTTATTACGGTAATTTCAATTGTACCCACCCCCTCCAGGAATCCGTTGGATTTTTTCCGATAGCGCAAACCGTGACATAATTACGGTATTCCAAAGTGTGCTCTTCCAAACGTGTCGCCGATGACGCACTAGGACTTAAAGGGTTAAGCAGTCTTTTTCATTGCTATAGGGTGCCTGGTAGTGCGAAGTTTCACTGAAGCTCCTGGCTGCATAATCTGAGCTTGATTGCTTTGCAGGCTGAAAGCGGTATTCAAAAACTAGTAATTAGCCCACAGTGGATTGAAAGGTGGACATTTATTTAAAGAATTCCTAGCTCTGTAAATTTCCCCGGTGAGGGATCAATAAAGTCGATCTTATTTTATCTTATCTGTGTCTGTGTGTCAGAATGTCAGAAGCTACAGGTGAGAAGCTCTCGGTGATGATGTGTGTTGTCATGTGTTCCTGCAGGACCCATGACCCTGACACGAGGATCCTTCACCTACTCCAACGGCGAGGAGTACCACGGGGAATGGAAAGAAGGCAAGACTCACCTGCTCAGTCACCTGCCCCATCCTCCATCACTGGCTTCATTTGCACCAACAGCACAAGTGTTATAATGTGATTTAGACAATAACGCACAGGCGGGGCAGAGACTAAGCAAATACCACATAATAAATAGAATAACGCTCTTAAATGTAGGAAGTGTAATCTGCAGTAACATAGGTGAAGTACTCAGACCTTATTTGAATCAGCTGCTACCATTTTGGATACAGCTTAGTGTCATTTTTTGATCTGAGGTTATATTAAGTATGTGCCCAGCTCACTTTGCACTCTCTTAGAACTGGACTATTACCACTATCAATGTCATGGGAGTTGAGGCAATGCTGCAAGGTGTGGGTATCTTTACACAGTCATGTACGATTCATGGAAGTGGTTGGCCTATTTGACATATCTGGATAAACAAACATTTGATCCTCATATAACAACGCCACAAGGAAAACTGGCCTTTTCAATCATCTATTGAGAAAAAAAATCTGATGCGATATTCTTCTTAACCAGAAAAGTGACCACCAAAGCTGACATTGCACCCTCTAGCAGGAATAAACTCTTCTAGCCATTCTGCATTATTGTCTACCAGGCTCTGACATTGGCTTGCTAAAATCTTTGATCACTCTTCAGGCAAAATGTCTTTCAGCTGCAAAGTGTTTGAAGGTTTTCTTCCATGTTTCAAATCCCCCCACGTCATTTCGATGGGATTCCACCTGAATGTTTGAAATCTGTGCCATTTCTCTTTACAATGAAAGGATTTCAAAGCATTTGGAGATCTTTTAAAATCCTTTGCCAGACTCATCCACAGTCTTTTTGCTGAAGGCCTCAGAGAGTTCCTTAGATTTTGGCACGATGACGCCACACACTTCAGTAGCAAAGAGAGCAGCAGACCCTAGATGTTGGATGTCTCCACCTGTCACTCCCTAACAAGGTTCTAATCTTTGGCATCTAATTTGGAACCACTGAATTCTATCTTTATGGATTTTTAGGTGTGGTAAATATAGGGATGGACTTTTTTTTCCATGTGACTGATATGTTTTGTTTTTTTCTTCTAATGTAAAATTAAATTTAAAAAAATGGACTAAGAAATGCCATTTGTTTCATATGACCTCATTCACTGGGAACATTTAATCCTCAAAAAGGATCAAATGTTTGCTTGTTTAAATATGTTGAAAAAGCCAACATGGGATGCACTTTATTTCACATGACTGGGCTTTATACAAATGCATGCAGGGTGTATTTTTCAGAACATTTCATTTTTGGGTCAGCTGAATATTTAATAAAAACATTTGCATTAAATAATTAAGGGAAATGTCAATTATAGAGGCCACGTGTAAAAGAAAGACTGAAAAAGTAGCATCTAAAAGGAAAATAGAGGACATTGATGTTTTTCTTGGTGATGCACAAACTTGGATTTATTATTACTAATGGTGAGCTGTGATTGTCAGTAAAAACAGCCATCATGCTGTACATGTCCACAGACAGTCTGCTGGAGCTTCCTCTCCAGCCAGCAGGCTTTCCCAGGAAGGTTGAGCAGTGTGATACCTAAATAATTGGAGAACCCCCTCTGTTTTACAGTTTAAACTATAAACTACTGCAGCATTAAAGAGGCCAAGACAACCCAGAGCCTTCAGCCTCTCTGTCCAACTCTCCACCCCTGGTGCCTCGCCACTGTGGAGCTTTGAACTATCTCTGTGATGTCCTGCAGAGATACAGTGAGATACTGCGCTAATGTTTTAGGAGTTTCTACAAGTTTAGATTCTTTTCCATCACACAGTTAAAGAAGCATGTAGCTTTCGTCCAGTGCACCTGTCTTTGTGCATCGTCGTTGTAGTTCCTGTAGGGTTCTTAAACAGCAGACTTCAAAGATAGAGGAGGGTCTTCAAGCTCTGGTAGATCTGTGTTCACTATAACTACAAGGAAGGAAATTAAATGGGGGATTTACAGACACACATGAAAGCTACACATGAGTAGTGGCTGCATTTGTTTGGTGTGAAAGTCCCAGGACTGTAACATTATGGGGGTCTTCGGGCTGAGCCTACAAGCCCCGTGGCCTGGCTCTCAGGCACTTGTTCATAAACTCCCCTTCCTTGCCTGCATCCACTCACTCCCACAGATGTCAGTCTACCGGGTTCTGTGAATCTCTCGATAATGATGGGACTAGATTTAGGTGCATTTCAGAGATGGATGTGAGCACCATTGTTCTCACAGCAGGACAGCAATTTGTTTGGGAGACATTTCTCTGAAAGCCGCCTGATGCTAGTCCTATCATGCAGTGGGTGTTTGGCTTTATAGTGCCTGATAATGGTGATCGGTTGTTCCATTTCACTTGAATGTAGCCAGTCTGGTGGCACAGCAGGGGTGCTAACACAAGGCACAAAAAAAAAGAAAGAAGCTGTGTCGTCCAGCTAAAAAGCTCTTGGTGGATTACTTTGTGAACACCATATTAATACAGTTACTTTGCAATCGTTTCGTGACAAATATGAACTAGTTGGGCTTCTGATAACTTTGCAGAGTTGTCCAGAGTTATCACTATGAGTAATACAAACCATTATGCACATGTTCTGGTGTGTGATAAGCCTTTAAACACATTAATCTGATTGTATTTGATTGTCTCACTGGCACCTTTAACAACCCCACCACCACCACCGCTGCAGCACGCTGTCTTGCTTTAATGCAGGGCTGTCTTGCAATCTGAATCCTCACTTGAGGATACCTGGCGGGATAAATGGATAATGGGAACGTCAGTAAATATGATAAAAGAAAGTTAACTCCAGCAGCTTTTAATTAATGTGAGATTTCATGTCAGGAGAGAAGTGGGTGTACTGTAAATGAGTTGCAACAGCAAAAGTAGCTTTTAAATGAACATGCACTCTCACACAAACAGATTGTATCTAATAGGCAAATTAATTAATTAATTAAACACACACAGAAAAAGGTGTCAAACTCAAGTCAGTAACTAATCTACACACACACACATATGCACACGCGGACCATCTGGTGCCAGCGAGCCTGCTGAGACAGGATATCACACTACCTAAACCAGTATTTGCACTTTGACAAAAACACTCCGACAACCTTTAGGGCAAGGTTAAACAAAGAACAAAAGTTTGGCACAGGAGGGGGCGCGAGGCTGTGGGGAGAAACATATGGTCTCTGCATGATTAGCAAAAAACTGTTAAACTGGTTTGGCTGTGATGCACTGATATGCTCAGGTTTTACAACACAGCAGTGTTGGGATTTTTTTCTAAGTGAGGAAAAATTAGTCTATTAATACACGTCGCTTTGCTTTGGCTGTTTGGAACTGCCAGCATTTCTTCTTGCAATTAATTTTTTTAATCAAATGTATTTGTATTATCTTAAAAATGTATTTAAAAGGATATTCGACATAAATCTTCAAAACAGACTAGCTGTTGTGGATGTTTTGATCACATCAGGCAATCTTCTGACAGACAGTGTGAAGTTAAATTGTGTACAGAATTGCTGTAGTTTAAAATTCCATTTCCTCTGAGCACTTCTCATCCCTGTTAGTTTAACCGTCTGAACCCCAAAACCTGGCGGTGGCTTTGACAGGCGTGTTATCTTTACAAATTGCACCATTTATCATAGATGGAAACTGTCAAACCAGAATTAAGTGTTGTATTTTTAACTTTACAACAGTCCTTGAACTAATCATGCGTGGCGTGCAGTTCCGTAAAAATAAATAATAAAATCATCCAATCTAAACAGAAAATCATGATATTTCATCAGCATCACTTCATTCTATATGTCTTATTTAGAAATGAGCTATACAATTGCAAGAAAAAGTATGTGAACCCTTTTGGAATTTCATGGTGTCCTGCCATAGACCTCCTGCTTGTTCAATGTTTAACGTATGTAGACTCATGAACACAGATGTTAGCCAGTTCCAATGACACCTTGAAATCTTTGGCTGCCACTCAGGATTGTTTCTTTACCTCACTGATGAGTCTTCGTTGTGCTCTTGGGGTCATTTTGACTGGTTGCCCACTTCTTGGTAGAGTAGCCACAGTCCCAAAGAGTCTCCATTTGTAGATCCTTTGCCTAACTGTAGACTGGTGAATCTCTAAAGTCTTTGAAATCACTTTGTAACCCTTTCCAGCTTCATGTAAATCAACAATTCTTGATCGTAGATCCTCTGAAAGCTCTTTTTGGCGAGGCATGGCTCACATCAGCGTATTTTTCTTGTGCAGAGCAGATTAAAAAAGTTTGAGTGTTTTTTATCGGTCAAAGTAGCTCTAGTCCACACCTCCATACTCATGTTCTTAACAGGACTCCAGGTATGCTAACACCTGACTACAATTAGCTTTTTTGAGGTCATTAACTCAAG
>OMNN01099979.1:0-37823 GCA_900302755.1 Chromis chromis | reverse complement strand
CGCTGAACTGATGGCATTAATGCAGATCTGACAGCAACTATGCCGAATCATTCGGGATGAGCAGGATGGCATTATTAATGCTAAATGTCAGCTGTTTCTTGAGGTGTCTGGCATAGTGGAGACATTTTGTTGGGCAAAATATCTATCTATCTATCTATCTATCTATCTATCTATCTATCTATCTATCTATCTATCTATCTATCTATCTATCTATCTATCTATCTATCTATCTATCTATCTATCTATGGAGCAAGAATATCTCTACTATATATATCTAACTCTCTCCCTCTCTCTGTCTCACACACATGCACACACACTTATATACACTTACACACGCACACAGACACACACACACATAGGTGCACGGCCAAGCTTGGCTGCATCAAAGAGTGTTACTGGGCTTCCAAGCACATAGACGTGCTGCTCCTAGCGTCTGCACCTTGCAAGCACAGCAGTCACCTTCCAACCTCTGCGACTCTCCCCCGCTCTTCTCGCTCAGTCGCAGTTTATTTTTTGCAGGACTGAGGGGGGGAGAACCGCTGTCTGTCCGCTTCGTCCGTTTACAGCATCTGAGGACTTTTCCACTCTCAGAGACCGGAGCTTTTTTTTTTCTTTCTTTTTTTTCTTTCCCTTCCCTCTCGCAACCCGCAAAAAGAAGAGAGAGAGAGTCTATGCTCCACAAAAAGACACGCGGCTGGTCGCTCTACCGATCCGGAGAAGAAGGCTGCCGCCGTGCGTCCTGGTGATGAGGCTGGTGGCGCACAACCGACACAGCGTTAAAGGAATCCCTCTGTGTCTGAAGAAGAAACCGCCCCAGTAAGGGACAAGGAACACGGGGGGGTGGAGAGCTGCGGGAACTGGTGTCGGCGGGGACGCGATCATTTCGACGAGAATGCATCTCTTCAGTGCCATGTTCCTACTTGTGATGTTAGCTGCCATGCCCAGTGAGGTAAGGACGCTTTGCACGCCATGGATGAGGATTGCTTAAAAGTTCAAAAAAGCAGCTTGGAAATTTAAGCCAGAACTATTGTCTTAGGAGATGATTTTTCAAAAAAACAAGGAGGTGAAAACAGCAGAATATTGTGTTAAATCAGTCCAGAAAAAACAACCATGCTGCAGTATTTAACTGGCAAATTCACATTGCTCTGAACCTATCTCCATTCTATATGCAATCTGGTGTGAAGCAAGAGCAGTGCTGGGAGAAAGTTACAATAAGTAGAAGTGTATAGGCTCACTTGAGCTCCTGCACCTTTGAAAACACATCAATCTTGATGCAATTTACAGTTATAGAGATGATAAATAAAAGCAACATTTTCCCTTGACAGCAAACTAATTGATTTATGGCCTCTTCCATGCCTTCGAGTGCCCTGGGGGTCGGTGTTTACAGATCTTCCTATCTTACCTCTACATCACTGACAGAAACATCCAGGGTGCTCCCCGAGAAATCCCAGTAACCGTGAAAAAAAAGAACCAGGCAACAGTGATGTGTGATTTGTGCCTTTGAATACGTGCTGTGCGTAATTAGTAGCAGACCTGCAAACGGTTGTAGATCCTGGAGATGATGTGTGGATGTTTGTGATCTTGTGCATGACACCCGAGAAAAGCCAGTAAAAAAATAAAGAAATAAATAAATAAACACAATGACGAGCTCTGATGTGACAGTCGCGAATCGAAGTGAAGGACAGTAAATTATTTGACCCAGAAAATAGGTTTCAGTCCAGTGCAGGAGGATTTTTTGAACTTGCAGGAGGTTCGGGTTCAGCTGGTCAGCGCGCACGGCAGCGGTGGAGCCAGAACTCGTGGTGGATTGGAAAGTGGAGGGTGTTGCTGGTGGAGCGGCTGCGACGTGCCCTGCTGTTCGGGTTTTGCGTAAAAATAGGGAATGATCGGTTGTGGACAGCGGCGTTACGCACCTTTATTTAGATGCGGCAGTTTGCATTCAGCACCACGGACAGCTCCGCGTCGCGCCTTCGGTTAAAAACAGCAGTCTGAGTCAATTTAGCACCACAGACAGCGCCGCCTCGTACGTTGGCGGTGAGCTCCACCATTTGGCAAAGGCCACAGACGGACCTTAGGGCTTTACGAACACAGCACTGAAAATACAATCTTAAAGGTTGCCAAACAATGGAATATAATCCACATTAAAGTGATATTAGAGGTGGGAAATAATAATGAGTGGGGTATATGAGTGATCACAGTAAAGGTCTAATGAAGATTTTGTATTCTGGGATGGTCCCTGTGGATTAAGACACCCAACCTGTTTCCAACCTTTGAAGCCCATAAACCCATTTTTGTTTTCTGTTTTTTGTTGTTGGTATTTTTTGGTGTCCTTTTTTACACCAAACAGCAAATATAACCACTGCCTTTGATTGCATTCAACTGTCAGTTATTCCCTGTGTATCATTATATTTCTATGTGTTATTATTTAATGTGGCCAGCAAACTGCAAGCAAACTGCATTGATGATGGTCTTCAAAGGTTTGAAGCAGGTTGGGTGTCTTAATCCACAGAAACCATTCCAGAATAAAAATCTTTATATGACCTAAGGCCACAGACGAACCTTAGGACTTTACAAATACAGCACTAAAAATACAATCATTAAGCTTGCCAAACAAATGGAACAGCAACTTAGGTATGTTAATATAATCCACATTAAAGTGCTAATAGAGGTGGGAAATAATCATGAGTGAGGTATAGGAGTGATCACAGTAAGTCTAATGAAGATTTTGTATTCTGAGATGGTTCCTGTGGATTAAGACACCCATGTTTCCAACCTTTGAAGCCCATAAATCCATTTTTGTTGCCTATTTTTTTTAAATAGGCCTGGCGGACTTTTCACACCAAACAGCAAATATAACAACTGCCTTTGATTGCATCCATCTGTCGGTTATTCCCTGTATATCATATTTATACGTGTTATCTGCAAACTGCAAGCAAACTGCATTGTTGATGGGCCTCAAAGGTTGGAAGCTGGTTGGATGTCTTAATCTACAGAAACCATTCCAGAATAAAAGCGTTTATAGGACCAAAGGCCACAGACGGACCTTAGGGCTTTACAAATACAGCACTGAAAATACAATCTTAAAGGTTGCCAAATAATGGAACTATATTAGTATATTCCACATTAAAGTGATATTAGAGGTGGAAAATAATAATAAATGGGGTATATGAGTGATCACATTAAGTCTAATGAAGATTTTGTATTCTGGGATGGTTCCTGTGGATTAAGACACCCATTTTTCAAACCTTTGAAGCCCATAAACCCATTTTTGTTTTCTGTTTTTGGTTGTCATTTATTTTAATAGGCCTGGTGGCCTTCTCACACCAAACAGCAAATATAACAACTGCCTTTGATTGCATCCAACTGTCAGTTATTCCATGTATATCATTATATTTATACATGTTATCTGCAAACTGCATTGCTGATGGGTCTCAAAGGCTGGAAACTGCATGGTTGGGTGTCTTAATCCACACAAAACATTCCAGAGTAAAAATCTTTATAGGACTTACTGTGATCACTCTTACAGGACCACCCTATACCCCACTCATTATTATTCTCCATCTGTAATATCACTTTATTATATGGATTATATTAATATACCTATGATGCTGTTCCTTTTTTTTTTTTTTGCAAGCTTCAAGGTTGTATTTTTAGTGCTGTATTCTGGAATGGTTCCTGTGGATTAAGACACCCAACCTGGCTTCAGTGTTTGTTTGTTTGTTTTCTGGAAATGTATTTTTAATGAAGTCCATTGTTGCAAATGTGTCAACTTGTGTTGTATTTACAGTAATTTTGCAGCATGTAGAGACAGTCAAAGCCATGTGTTGCTGCATAAATCACTGGTTTGTCAGGTGCACAGGGTGAGTAAGCTCCGCAGGTGACCTTTAAAAGGAATAGAAGCTGTTTCCTCTCTGCTGGAGGTGCGCTGACGAACAGGTTGCACTGTACACCTGTGTGTTGGGTTCAAAGTATAGCATGTACAGCACAGATGGCATTAGAGGAAAACCAACTGGTTTCATTCCGAGTGGGTTGAAACAAGTTTCTGAAGCTCTAATTTAACAATAGCACCAAACACGTCCCCTTGGCTCTTCCCCCTGACCTCTGTTAACTTTAATTAGCAAACTTCTCTGATGCTTGATAAGGAATTTAACCACAACTGAAAACTGACTGACATTCAAAAAAATATAACCCGATAATGAATTCACTTTAACACTTCAAGCAAAAATAATAAATGACACAACTTGTATATCCTACAAACACACAGCACAATGGATGGAAATGAAGAGGAACAAATGTCAATGTTAAACACTGAATGTGACACTGAAAATGCAGCCGATGATATACTATCACATCCCTCCTTTAGTGGGTTCATACAGTAATTGGCCTTGGGGGGCAATTTGTTGTAAGTGTTTACATTAAATATTAAAAGGACTGAAAGAAAACATGACACCACCCATCTCCCGAAGATTGGTCCGCAAACATAAAGAATTGATGACTTCTTGCATATCCACTGCAACGAGGGGGAACGCTCTCTGCAGCAGAGTTGAGAGATCCACACATTTTCACTCGCAGTTTGCGCGCGGGCTTTTATAAAATATTTAGATGGCTTTAATGAGACAGATGCACTTGTTCATTCACAGTGTGTGTTTGTTAAGTACCCATAAAGCCCAGGGGTCCATAGTGTTACGGATACAGATGGGCACCTGTTTGACCTTGGCACAGATGTCTCGCTATGGTGCGCAACATCAAGCCAAGCATGATGGGGATTCGCTGACACGAGTGCGTGCGTGCGTGTGTGTGTGTGTGTGCACATTTATACCTAATGCAATTGCTATACATCCATATACTGAACGGTATATTGCAGCTGGAGAAAGTGATGTATTGCTGCAGATTTATTAGATGTTTATTCACTTTGTGTCGACTAGAGCTTTTAATTTCATGAAATACAGTTGAGACCTTTTTGGCGTTAAACAAACAAACAAAATAAATAAAGAGCACAAGAAAATTCAGCGTTCATCTCTTTCATCATAAATGAGATAACTTTGAATTTGGTTGGCGACAGCCGCCCCGGATCTCCATGAATAAACATAACTGCTTTGTTAAAACTGAAGACTTGAGAATAATATCAGTGACATGCTCAAATGTTTGCACATCACAAAGGCACCAATATTTCTGCCCAACAATCAAGCTGCTTTTAAAAAGCTCACTGGAGCCTGGCTAAGAAGTGAGGTAATAGCGTTCGAGGGGACGAATGATTCCTTTGTTTCGTTTTCTGCAGTTACACAATTTCTGTTCCGAGTTTCTGGGGATAAAGATCGTTTCATGTACTTGAAAGAGTCACGTTTGGGGTTGGGGGCGAAACAAAATGTTGTTGCGGTCCCAGTGGAGCAAGAGAGTGCCAGGGGAATGCCGTTATTGGTTTAAGACGTCTACAACCCTGAAGACTCCCAGCGTTAGTGCGGTAGAGAGTGATGGAAAAGTATACTTGCTGTGGTGTTTTTTTCTGTTCAAACACCAAGTGCAGTGGGGGAGAAAACCTAATTGCTTGTCATCCTCAAAGAGGGAGACAGAACCCTGTGTAAGCAATTGGCTAGATTTCTCAGTAATTGACTTGATCCCTTCTCTCACCGAGGATCGTGATATACAATCAGCTTGAATAGACTGCTATTTAGGACCTTGTTAAGTTGTGTTTCTTCAGCCTAGATTTGTGTGAGGATTGTAGCAGAAACTCACACAGCCAGGGTCGATTTATAGCTAAAAGGCAAGTATTGTAGATGAACGAGCACTTGTAAATCACGCTGCGGTTTAAAACATCATTTGGCACAAACAGTTAGTTTATTTACACCAAGCTAATTACACAGTAGTTTAGTGCTGTAGTATAAGTGTCACTGAAACTAGACGTTTATTGACACAAAAGCTACAAATTCTATGAAAACACCGTGTTCAGAAGACTTTCCCAGCTATATGTCAGGGTTTTTTTACAAGCTTGACTTACATTAGGTCTGACTCCATGTACACCCTCCCAAAGTGATTCCAAGCTATAAGTTGACTTAATGATGGAACTATAGCCAGTGTCTCCACATTTGAGGACAACGAGGACAGACCTCGGCTCAATCAGAGTCAGGCAGGACAAACAGCTGTGTTGGCAACCACCCAACGGAGACAGCTTTAGACAGTCCACCGCCCTGGCAGTGACCCTTTGGCCAAAAATCTATTTTCCTGGTGCCAGCCCAATGAGAGCAAAGCAGCATGATCGCAATAAAAGCCCATCCCCAGACACGAGTGTGATCGAGCCACTTGTGGTACATTTCAGTCTTTGTCTCCGGGCCAAAAGCCTATTACACAGCAATCTGGCCGCAACACTGCACGCCGAACCCTGTAAAAAAAAAAAAAAGACTTTGTTAAAGCGTGTTCCCTCCGCTATTACTTCCTGTTAAAAGATTATATACATTTTTGAGGATTCAGACTTGTAGAGCTGGAAGAAGAACAGAGATGTGAATCTCGGTTTCCCAGGAGGAAGGACACTATAGGTAGCAGCCTGGACAGAGTGTGCTCTGCCAAGCAGCCGCCTAACCTCCACCTAGAGAATTAAACAAATGAAAAACTGCAGAAGCATGGGTGTAAATCTGCCAGTGAGAGGCAAAGACACACAACTATTAAAATCACCTTGCTATGCGAGACACTTCCAGTGCTTGTCTGAATTATTAAACTAGCACGACCACACAGGCCAATGCAATTAGAACATAAAGCTACAATAGAGATACATCTTTAGATTTAACATCATGTATTCTGTATGTAATTAACACACCATTGCTTCCTTAGTGTACTATAATTGCAACATTTTTCTCATATAGTGCAATAACATATGCTCAGTGCAAACTTCATGTGTTTCATGTCCTGTTAAGCAATATTCCACATTCTAACCCACGTAACCTAATTTATGTGTTGCCTGCCAATCAGTAACAATCATGTCTAGCACTATGTGGGTGTGTAAGTGAGCAGGCAGGGTTAGATTAGCCACGATGCCTGCGTCCACCTTTATGCGTTCCCCATCAATATACAAAGGTGCTGCTTCACAATCAGCTCCAGATAATGAGGTTGCATTATGCTTGATTCACCGCTGCTTGGAGAGATTGAATAGTATGTGCTTGTGTCATGACTGATTAGGGCAGAGCTTGAATTAGTGCACTATAATGATACCACATTGTGTGAGTCAGACACCGTGGAGAGATTTTTTATTTTTTTTGTTCATAAAAGAGATACTGCTTAAGAAAAAGGGGGCTGAAGCACAGAGAGCTATTGAGCCTTTGTGCTGGCCGCTGTTCACTCCTTCATCTTAATGCTTGATGTGCTTTCATGTGGCCTGCTGCTTCATCATCATAGGTGTTTGCATGTTTGCTTGTGTTTGTAGGGACAAATAATCTGTAGACACACCATAAGGACTCACCTTCTACCTGAAAGCAATAATTCCGTCCTCTAAAGCTTAACACTTTATTTTTTAAAGTAAAATTAGGTTATAAGGTTAACAAATTGAAAGTTAAAGCGAACATGAGGTGCTCATTGTTAGTCACTACTGTACAATGGAAGATAAAGGAAGGGGTTAACACCTGCAGGTCTGAGAGCCTTCATGAGAGGTTTAGCTTTTCATAATGATGTACCTGTGCTTGGTCAGTTTTCTAAATGTGGTTTGTCCATGATTCACCCTGGGGTGATATTAGCATGTGAGGACGGCAGTCAGCTTGTGAAATGGATGGCAGATTTTACTACTGTGGCGTATTTGATTAGGCTTGCAGGTCTGGCAGTGGTCTGTGTGATAACTGGTTAATGAATGTAATGCTGACTAGGGAAGGATGTGAGGTCAGTGGCCTGACTATATCACTGTGTCCCTGTCATGGCTGCTTTATGACTTGCTGATGTCTACTCTCAGTGTGGGTTTTGTCATCTACTGCATTTTTTTTTAAACAACCTAAAGGAGCAGGTTGGTATCCAGGTTACTATGCTTAAGTGGTTTGCCTCTTACTTAGTAGACGGCTTCATTTCTGTTAAAAAAAAATTGAGAGTTGCTCCTCCTCCTCTGCTCCAATCACCTGTGGAGTACCTCAGGGTTCCATCTTAGGGCCCATTGTATTTTCTTGTATATGCTCCCCTTAGGTTCCACTTTCACAAAAAATAAAGTATCCTTCCACAGCTATGCTGACAACACACAAGTACACAAATACTACATCTCCATTACATCTATCTTAACCTGCCTCTAGCAGGTGAAGTGCTGGATGGCCTAAAACTGTCTTCACTAAATTATAATAAGACCAAAATAGTTGTGTTTGGTCCCGATACCACAACAAATATCATCAGTCACTTAAGGCCATTGACAGCAAACCCACATGCCTATACCAGGGATTTTAGTGTAATCTTTGACTCAACTCTGAAATTTGATTAACGCTGGTAAAAGGGTGCTTCTTTCAACTGAGGAACACTGTCAACTCGAGATCCATTCTCTGACATGAAGGCTGTGACCACTGCATTAATTCCCTCCATGCTAGATTACTGTAAGTCTCTGTACCTGGGTATTGGCCTGTCCTCAGTGTTTTGTTCTGCAGCTGCTGCAATTCTCCTGGCAAGTACCAAAAACTGGGATCCTGAACTAGTATTCCTGCAGTGGCTGCCTGTTAAATACAGAATTGATTTTTAGGTTCTTTTATTTTGTTTATAAAGCCATGCATGAGTTGGCACCTGAGTACATTTCAGTACTTCTCTACCCCCACTCCACCTCTCAGCCTCTTACATCCTACAGACCAATTGCTTTTTACTGTTCCACAGTGGAGGCTGGTGGGTAGGGGAGGCTGTGACTCTGCAGTGGCAGCTCCACAGCTTTGGAATAGCCTTCCATTCTCAATCAAATGTTCCTCCTCCATTGACATATTTAGGAAAAGTCTCAAGATGTGCATGTTTTCAGTGGCTTTTGATTGCTCTTAGTGGTCTTAATGTTTTTGTATTTTATATTTATTTTATTTTATAAATTGATCTTACAAGTTACTGTACTGTACTATATACTACTCTCAAGTCAAGTCTCAAGACATGACTTTTGATTGCTCTTAATGGTCTTAATATTTTAGTATTTTACATTCATTTATTTTTACTTCATGACCTATTTTGCATTGTTTAAGTATTTCATGTTATTATATTTTGTCTTACACATTGATTCTATAAGTCCTTATCCTGTTTTGCTTTTTGCATGTCTTTGTCGCTGCCTGACTAATAACATGTGACACTGGTCCACTGAGGTTATATATAAGTGCTATATAAATAGCCTTGATTTGATTTGAGGTAAAGAGGAAGTGTCAGCATGGCCATACCTTTAGTAGTAATAACCTTGAGGGTTCATGAATGCATAGACATTGTAACAAGACAATCAATGTTATTCACTTCACTACTGGTGGTTTCAGTGTTGTGGCTGATCAGTATGTGTATAATACCATACTACTGGTATTCTGTGCAACAGTCAGACTTTCATAGCAGTTTTTCTTCACATTGTAGACCAAATGGCTCACTACTTAACAACTGCATAGAAGCCAGAAGCCTTGAATGTTGTTTGGTTTCTGATTTTTCAAGCTGTGGAATCACATAATAGTTTGGTTTATTCAATTGTCATCCACATGAGACATTTGTCGTTTGAAACCCTGAGTATTTTGCAGATATTCCAATGATAGGGGACACTCTCACTTAAAACTGGCATTGCCAAAATCAAACAGAACAGTCTGGTAACCTTGGTATTTAGTTCATATTTTAAATGACCACTTACTCATTCCGAGCCACAGGCTGACCACTACTTATGCTCGGGGCTTGTGTGGACTCTAAATGACCTCTGTTGCTGTTTTCTGTCTCGTTGAAACCCCAGCGGCCTGCTGTCCTAAAATGACCATTAACATTCCCATGGACCGAGCTGTCAGACTCCAGGGCAGCTTGTAATCGCCATTAGAAAGGTCTTTAAGGTCTTTTGGGATTGAGTACTAAATACAGTTGCAACGGCATTCTCATTTGTACAGACGTGGTTAACCTGGCAGCTAACCAGCAGCCAGCTGTACACTCCACTCAGGGACTGATTGCTTTTTTATACATGCAGGATGAAAACAGTGTAGATTTACATGTGTCATCCCTTGAGCCTCCATTTCCCCTCTTGACCCTTATTCTCTCTTCCAGGCAATTTTACATTGACTGCACATAATTTCTCTAATGCTAATGTAATGCATAGGATGTTCTTTGTATGCTTGCTGTCAACAGTGTATAGAAAGGATCAGCTTGACTGGTGGGATGAATATCATCCCTATATCGCATTCTCTTCCCCACTTTCTCTCTTTCCTTCTGTGTGAGTGTGCTGGAGGGTGCAGGACTCCCAGAGGTTTATGTCTGTGACTCTAAGCAAGAGTGACATTTCTCTGACAACACCCAGAACAGGCACACACACACGCACACACACACACACACACACGCACGGCCACGCGCACTCTTTCTTTCACACACTCACATTGTCTTTGGCTCCCTTTCCTCTCCCCCCTTTTTGCTCTCTAGTTCACAAACATGTCAGGATCCGCAACAATGCATGGAATCGATTGTAAATAACAAAACGTGGCTGAAGCTATCGAAGCTGCCGTGGTGTACAGTGTGAGTGACAGATGCCAATTAGAGCGCAGACATGCTTGATGATCTGGTCAGCGGTGAACACACTGCCACCGGTTATAAGGGTAACAACACATGTTACCCTAGTAACTGCCACCATGGGACTCACTGTTTTTTTTTTTGTGCGTGTGGGTGCCCATCTGCTCTTTTTTTTTTTTTTTTTTTGCATTGCAGTAGGCACCTCCTGACCAGTTTTCTGTACGACCTTGCTTTCCCCTGCTCGATGAATCTTTTATGAGCCTGGCAATGTGGGTTTCTGTGTAGAAGATTGGAATATAAATATGGCTGTTGCGCCTAGAGCTCCTCTTCCCTGCTCTGATACAAAAGCTTTCATAAGACTGAGCAGATTGGGCAAGCTGCTGCTTGAACGGTGCTCTTCACATCTCTTCACTTTTATCGGAAGAAACACATCAGAGAGCGTTATGCATTCTCAAACGCCAGACATAGATTTTGCCTCCACCTGCTCATTCACATGGCTGGATAACACACACACACCCCACTCCCAGCACAACTTGTTTCCTTTAAAAGTGTTCAGTTTTCATGTCGAATTCTCAGTCAGTGATTTTGTGCGGTGTAGTTTTCTCTTTGAAAAGCCCGAGTTAATTGCTCGCATTCATGTTATGGAGTAGAGAGCTGTAGCAGCAATTGACACACTGAATGAGAGGTGATAAACAAGAGGCAGAGTAAATCTTGGTTGAACTCCTCAGACTGTACTGTGCTTCTTTCTTTCCCACCTCTGCAGCTCGCTCTCTTCTTTTATCTCTTCTGTGCTCTGTCTCCCTCTCTTTCTGCCAAACATGATCTTTGCTACCTTTTGTTCCTCCCAATCGTCTCCTCGCCGCCATGTGTGAGTGTGACAGCGTCGCCTCCCATGTTGAAAGCTAACTCAATTGCGGGTCTTTCATTTTGGGGGAATGAAGGATGAGAGCTATGCAGCACAGTAGAAGCGGAAGCAGAAGGCTGGAGGAACCATTTAATCGATGTGTTTTCCGCGTGGCACTGTCACAGCCACTCAGTAGGGCCATTGATGAGGGAGGCTCTCTCTGACTGCGCCAAGGCTTAAAGGCTCCAGTCAGGGAGGCGTGGGAGCCCAGCAGCCACCAGACACTGCTGCATATCAAGCAGGCTGGCAGAGCTGCTCTCTGCAGCCCCACGGTGAGCAAGGTAGAGAGGTCCTTTGATAGAGACACTACATGTAGGAGAGGCGAGATAACAAGACGCTCCAGTGGAAGGAACACCAGCTTGCATTACATTATGCTGCCTGATTCGAAACCCCTGGGATTCCTCCAAGCCTACAAAACACACACGGACACAATAGTGTGTAAGAATGTGAACGCCGCATGTTGAAGTAGGAGTCACGGTCAAAGACTGACATGCTTTTGTATGGTGCTAAATGGAAACTTGGTATACATCTTACTGAAAAAGAAGTAAAAATGGAATGATAGGTGCAACACTGATGACATATTCGGAAAGAAATGTAATCCAGCTTTGATGGATTATACAAAATTGAAGGAAGGTCATGTAACTCACAGACTTTTGCATTAATTTTTCATACATCAAACGGTTCTGATTTAGATAAGCATATAAGTTGAAAGGAACTTTTCTTAAAGTGAGTCCTGCATCATGATACCATTACTGCTTGGGCCTTTTGGAATGGAGTGACTATACAAACAAGAATGTTTTTCACTTTTCCCCCACTAATCTGCAGCCTCAGACACACAAAGACATCTTGTACAAAGGACAAAATGTATTTCTTCTACTCTAAAGGAAGCATCCTTTTGCCCCTCTAGTCCTTTAGTAATACTCTTGGCAATGGGTATGCATATTGCATTTTAAATGTTGTTAAGGCTGCTGTGTGTGTGGTACAGCTACAAAAAGTGCTGTACTGTAATAAAACTGTTTATTTGCATGACAAAAATGCAAGAGCATATGGTATGCATATATGAATTGCATTTATTCACACATATACACACATTTTCGCACACTGTAGACAGATTCTGTGAACTGAAGATGCTGTGGTGATCAGGGTTGGTGGGCAGCGTCAGTACAAAGTGAGAGGATGTGAACTGAGTTTGAATTAGTGCCCAGTGGAGTAGCTGAGCAGGGCGGCATGGCTGGGGTGTGTGTGTGCATGTGTGTGTGTGTGAGAGAGAGACAGAGAGAGACAGAGAAGGGTTACTGGAAATGAAAACTGGAGATTGCGGGCAGGGATAGAGGGAGAAATAGTCTGAGAGAGCCTTCCGACTGTGCCTGCAGGGTTATTATCTCTCCCATCCTAACCAAAAGGAGAATAATAATTAGAGGCCTATCACTCTGTCACTGTGATTTTTTTCCCCCCCTCACTGGCAATGTCACTCCTTGCAGATCGTCTTTAATTAGCTCTACGTCGCTTAATCAATACGGCCACGGCCATGGCAAAACAATGGCATGTGCATCCTGTCGCTCGGGCGCCAGAGACACAGGAAGCAGCAGGAAGAAAGGATGAGTGTTGACAGACAAGATGTGAGAGGAAAATGATGTAGAGTGGCATTTCTGTGGGAGGGAGGGGAAAGAAACGTCATGCTCTGATAAAAACCTGCTCTCATGATAATTAAAGGCCGCACTTGTTTATCTGCTATTGAGTTTTTGAGAGTGTGGATGAGTAGAAAGATACGGTATATATGCAGGTTGTTGTGTAACATGGTGAGAAAAGTGAGCAGGCTGGCTGTACATCAGGCAGCAGTGATTGTCTTATCATGTCACACTATGCTATGGGATCTAATGCAGTAATCCTTGTTATATTTTGGAGCAGCAGAGCTGAGTGCTTCAGCCACACTAATGGTGATGTGATGAATAGGTATTCAGGAGAGGTCTCTCTCTTTACGCCTTAGTGCCTCAGGCTACTGGCCCTCTCAGGCCCAGCTCTCATCTCTTACTCCTCTCAGTGAGAGTAACAGCTTGCAATGAGCTGGTGCAGGGATCTTCAGAGAAGAGTACTTCTCACTTGTCAGGCACATTTTTCTACTTGGTATGTTTTGGATCGATAACTGCAGCTGCCATGCTTAAATCTGTGTTGATCTTATCCAAACAGCCTAGAACAAGACTATTAAATGTGAACTGGGACTCATTCCACACTAAACTCACTGATTTGTGATTTGTGCATAATTAAATACTTTAGAGGGAATTTACACTGTGAAAAAGTTTACGGGGATGATCTGTCGTTGCAGGAAACTGTCACTAAATGGAGAATTCCAGCAAGGAAAACTCTGCAAGAGACAAATGTCCTCCTTATACACAAATCTTCCCTTTTCAAATTAAGACAAACACACGGTTGTTGTGCAGAGGTGGGCCCTTGCATGGGTGTCATTAAAATTATAATTAAGGATTTAATCTTTGGGTGCCAGGAACGTCTCCAGAATGCATGTTACCCTCTCAAGCTCATTATTAGGAGGTATTTCTATCATTCTGATCTCCCATGCTGAAGGGTTGGATCTTATTTTAAATGCTTTCTTTCAAAGAGGCAATAATCAACAATGATATGTTTCAGGAGGTATGCGGATGGAGTTTCAGACTGCCATGTCTCAAAGAGAACCAATAAAATACTGAAGGCAATGATTAGCAAAGGAAGTATCTCATGAAGGGAGAAATCATCTCCCGTCCCTCCATGTGCTGCATGGAATACTAATGCAAGGGATGGCCTTTCTCATATCATATCTGCAGTCAGATGTGCGCCGACATGCGTGATCATTAGTAGCTCTGCATTGTGTTCCCAAGAGCGAGCTGCGCAACATCTGGAATGCCGCCGACAAATCCACACAGCTATTGTTTGTCTTTGCATAGTCTACACATCATATTCCAAAAGTACACAGATTCTGTCATTCGCATTTTTGGGATGGAAACTGAATTTGAGGTAGTGATTCAGAACATGTCACTGCATTCGACATCCAATTTATTGCCTTGTACCTGCTTAAGGTTACATCTGTTGCTGAGAGACCCAGTCCGATGATCCAGTTTAACCCCGTGTGGTGCAGGACTAGACTCTTTCCCACTAGGACCTCTCCCCTTTCCTCCCACCAACCCCAACACCTTCCCACTCACTTAACTCAGACAATATTTCTAATCTCACACTCGGCTAACTTCACGGAATATTACCCCTTCATAATATTCGTACAAAACCTCTCATTTCTTCTCTGTATACTCATTTTCTCCAGTTTGTTGATATTTTCCTGTCTGTTTGTTTGTGTAATAACGGAATGGATCAGCGGCTCCTCGGTTTGACAAAGCAGCAGAGACTTTGTAGATTATATGGCTGGAATGTTGGGGGGAAGCCGCAAGAACACAGGCTAATGCAAGACTGTTTAGTTATACTAATAATCCTCCCTCCTTTTTTTTTTCCTATGAGCATAGCAAAACTCCATTAAAACACACAGTGACAATCTTAATTTGTTTATCTACAAGTTTCTCCTAACCGTTTTGCCCATAACTCCATTTGGCTGTAAATGTAATATTCAGTTAGGGGCTGTTTTGGGATTTCTCTCCACTGCACACTGTGCCTGTGTTGCACTAATAACGTCTCCCTAATTAAATGTTACAGCTTCTGTGAGCATTAATAACCTGAAGACAGAGGATACAAATGGAGGCTTCAGCGTGAGCCCTGACAAAGAGGTTGGACACAAGACTGCAGGCTGGTTCTGTCCCTTCATTGCTAATATACAGCGCATGGTTGATGGGTTCTGGTCATTGTTTGCTCCTGACCATGTCAAGCTCAGAGCATTAGGATTTTTTTTAGCAAGCGGCTGCCACAAACTTCCAGTGAAACGGGCTGTAATTGGCAGGATTCTCACCGCTCTTCCTCTGGTCCCGTTGGTGCCGCCGTTGCAAACGTGGCAGAAAACAGACAAGATGTAAATTCATCACCTCGGGGAATTTCAGATACATCATCCAGCCTTTTCCCTTCCTTTTTCCCGATTCTCTCCCTTTCATTCGCCGCCTCTAATAAACCTCACAGTCTCCTTTATAACCCTTTTTGTCTATCTCTCGTGTCATTCTTTGGCTTATTTTCCTCTTGTGTAGCCCACCGCCGTGATTAGTTAATCATGGCGATACCTTCTCCCTGTGACTGTGACATTTGTAAACAATGACTCAGACAGGCACCAAATGAGAAAATGTAGACACTTTGTCCACTGGCTGTTTCCTATAGTCAGGTACACTAGGTACATGGCATCTAAAAACAGCTCTCAACCCTTCTGCAAATATAGATGAACACATCATTAATGGAACAAAGCACTTCGGAAGCGCTGTAATAAGACAATGGAATGGCACTCAACTCCAGCAGCGCGGAAGCCAATCTGAAAACGCTCTCAGTGGCAAACACTGGAATTCTGTATAGAGGCCTTCTTCAGATTGGTAAATCTTAGCATGTCAATTAGATGTGTTTTATCAGCTGCGCCGTCCAAAACGGAGCTGCTACTTGAGGGGGAAAATGAGTTTGCCAGAACTCGGTGGAAGACAAGTTACCATCTTGATGCAAAAAAAAAAAAAAAAGAACTCAATTATACTGGATGATCGTGACAAGGCCAACACCAGTTCGGTGAAGGGCGTTTTGAAGAGGCAAGTAGCCATGGGGGGCAGTCTCAATTAGCAGGCTTTCTCTGAGCCTCGGCTACCTTTCTGCTGGGAGAAAGGCTTCCAATTTGCTGCCAGTAATTACTCCATTTACAGGAATAGCTTTCCCTACGTAACAGAGAGAATGTTTGATTAGCTGGGTGGGATAAAAGGTCAGGATGTGGCTCTGGCTTTCTGCTGCTGGATCCAGAAAAGGGGTAGGTTTGTGGGACGTCGGAAAACAGACCACGGAGCCAGAAAACGATCACAGTAATTGTGTGTGTGAATGCATATCTGTACCCATTTGCATATGTGTGAGTGCCTCTGTGTGTGGGGCAATTTAACTGGGCATACAGCACTCGCCTGAGGAAGGACTGCACTGAGTTGTATTCAGCTGGTGCTGTTGGCATGAGACGGGGCAGAACACTGAGCCATGCTGTGCTGCAGAATGCATGGCAGCTGATTGCTGCATGTAGTTCTTGTCTATTGCTTTGATCAAGGCTTTTCTTTCGCAAGCCTGAAGCAAAATGTGGCTCCCTGCTTGTGTCTGATTGAGCTATCCGAGATTCAACCATATCATACCAAATATCCTACAAATAATACCGTATAAGGCCCCATAGACTGTTGAGATTGTAATCAAGGGAGCAATCAGGAGCAATCAATCCTCCCATGAATAAAATTTGAATGCCTGTTCCCGCAGTATATTCAGGGAGCTGTTCTGTATACGGAGCTAAGACTTTTCCAAGGCCATGTTAGCTGGGTTAAAGAATGCAAATGTTCTCGCAGTTTAGCCTCTTACATTGCGTGTGTCCCTCCTATGGCTAATTAAAAACTCAGGTGGAGCGGCTGAGAGATTTCAGAGGAACACATTTAATTATTGTAATGATATTTACAATTTTGGGGTGCAGTTATAAAGCAATGTTGGCTTGGGTGTGAATATTTCACTCAATCTGAGGATTTTGTTCCTTTAAAATAAAAGCAGATGAAGAATATCTGTATTCACCCACATTATTTAGTGAGACTGAGAACACTGAACCTTAAGGGGCCTGCCCTGAGTCTTGCCTCATGTATACTATGAATGCATCTCCTTGTGTTCATTGTGGGTTGATTAGAAAGGCTCTACAAGCAATACTGTAAAGACAGCGGATGGACTCACCACAGGGTATTGCATGTGTGGGATAGTCAATACAGCCAACTAGACACACTTACTATATTGATTTTCCTTGGCAATCGTTCCCACTGGAAGGACAGATTTTCACCTGTTAACGGCCATTATTGTAGTTAGGCACTATTAGGTTAAGCCTGAGGCATTGTTGCTGTTTTGTTCCTTTGCTTTTGTTTCATATAGTGACTGAGGTACTATCACATGCATGATGCAACACTCAGCCAGGTCTCTCACACAGCACTGTGGCAACCACCATTAGAGGGTATTGTAGGCATTTCACAGCTCAGTGGAGAGAAATCGTTGCTCATGCAAGTGGACACGAATATGGAGACGCATCGACATGCACAAACAAAACTATGCATGCACATGTACACACAAAGATAGACTCATTCAAACACATTAGATGCACTGATATAACACCATACAGAGTTCCCAATTATATTATGTTATCGTCCTTGGGAGATTTTAATGCCTAACTTTCTAAAACTGATGCAAGCTGAACATGCAAGGTTACTGACTCCCACATAAGGTCTTCATGCAAGCCATATACATCATAATCCATTTTCTTTTAATCACCTCGGCTGCCAGAGTGTGACTGACGTCCCACTTTATTTGTGGGGATTGTTCCCTGCTTGAATTATTGAGCATATTCATCTGGAAAAGGCGTGTTCTTTGTACTAGCACGGGACAGTGCATGTGTGCGTCCTCCTGCAGTCTCTGTCACTACTATAAAATGTAAAACCCCACATGAGCTTCCGTAATCGAAGGCCCACAGGAGCCATTAATAGATTAAACACTCCATGTTGAAAACACACCACTCTGTCTGCTGGCCTGAACCTTGGGGTGCAGCCTATTTATGCCATTTAAATAGTTGCCATGGTAATGAGGTCACACTTTATTTAAGCTGATTTTGATCTTGATACATTCAGAAGGCAGTGGGCCTCCATGTCCATCAGCTAATTAATGAATTATGACTCAGAGAAATAGCCAGTATTCTTAGAGCCAGATGACTCCAGCATCTTCCAGGGCTCAGGCGGGAAGGGGGGGCTTGGTTTCTGTGCGGCCTCGCTGCCTCGGTCATAACAGCTCTGCATCATTATGAAGGAGGTCTGTGTAATTAGCTGAGGTGTAATTCGGTATTGTATTTTAGCTGGGAATCCGTTAGCTGCCTCTGGATTTGTGCTCGGCTACGGCGGGTGGTGCTTCTCTGCACCCCAGTATTGTTATCTCACCCAGAGCTTGTCCCTGTAGCCTCGGGGCTTTGCGGCGCTCTACTGCCATCCATGGGTGTACACAAACGCTGCCATTTCTGCAGTTGGTGGGCATTTTTACCATTTGAACTGATTAAAAATGCCCTTTATAGAGCACACCCACAGGCTAGGAGTAGATTTTTTTTTTTTTTTAGCTGTTTATGGTAAACTACAAGGCAATGCTGGCACGACTGTGTCACGCCACCAAAAGGCTACACGACATGCACGCCTGTAGACGTTCCACAGCATCTGCATTATGTATTGCAAATCCAGGTCCAAGCACGCAACAAGACAAATAAGATCAGTGAGGAAAGTGCATGAGGCAGAGACAGGAATAGTATAGGCCAAGATACATGCAGGGTAAAGGAGAAACACACATGATATGATGCCATGTTTTTTTTTTCTCATCGCCAAAGGGGCCCGCAAGAAAACAACGTGGAGCAGGAGAGAGTGAGGGGAGTTAAAGGCGAAATAAAATTCATGAAGAAGGAGAACAAAAGGGAGTAGGCAGAGAATTGCAGATAATGACACGGCACAGTCGCAGAGAAAATGAGGCTGGCCAATTACTAGAGTGGAAATTATGAGGAATGGAATTGCTGTGAAAATTAATCAAAAAGGATAAAATTAATACAGGTTAAATGGCTGACTTCCTCTCAAGCTAATATTTAATGAAAGCTTGTTCTGCCAACCGACTCTGTGATTAGACAGTTGATTGGCAGAGCCTGGGATTCTTTGAGGTATGACAGATTGTCCTCATCACTCTCATTATTCCTACCCTTTATTGGGTCCGGCGCATTACAAAAGATGGCATCTGACCTGTACGGTGTGAATGGAATTTTAAAGAATTCAGGAGAACTCCACTCTGCACAGCGAAAAGCAGACATTGTTAACTGTGAAAGACGCGTCGAAAGAGGAGGAGACAAATATGCAAAGATGAAAGCGTCTGAGAAGAGATGTGATGTCGTAGTTCCTCGCATGAGCCTCTAACGCTGCGGTTATTGTGCAATCAGCAGCCACAGCATCCACCCAGACTGAACCTGTTGTCTGCTTGTGTCAAATGTGAGAGATGACCTAAGAAGTTGCTTTTTTGTCTGCTGACTGTTGCTGATCATCATATCAGAATCCTGCACGTGTTTATTTATTGATCACAGTAACACAGTTTGGGTTATTTTCAGAAGGGAAAAATAGCTGCTTTGTGATCACGAGAGCCTCAAGCTTGTTGTTTCAAGATCACACAAGAAATATTCCGTGTTTAGAAGAAAGGATTACACACATGGCCTCTATCACCACCCATTAGAAGTGCCTCTAACTGTGTGTGCCTTCTCTCTATTTTGAGAGAGGGTTCAGTGTGATATTCTTGGCTCATAAGGGGTTAAGAATTGGTTTTCAAGCCGAAGTTAAGGTACATTTTTGGCAAAAGGCCCGCAGCTCTGATGATTAAAGCCGCAGGGTAGGGGGCTGGGGAATGCATTATGTCAAAATAGAGTCCTTACCAGTGTCGAGTATTGTGTGTATGCTTACTGTCTCAGCATTTTCTGTGTTACCCTGCTATTGCATAATGCATCACTGAGCACCGTATTCAGCAGTCGACCTGCACATATTGGTGCCACTGGAGGAAATGTGAAGATATAAATGCATTGTAGCCGTGGGTTTCTTGTTCTTACCACAATGGATTGTCTTGCTTACTTTCTTGCACAGTGTTTACAGTTGCACATTCGGTGTCTTTATTTATTCAAGATGATGCATCAGTAATGAGTGATTTTGTTTTTCGCACACCCCTCATAAGTTGATGCCAGGTTTTCCTTGAGAAAGCTGAGTAAAGCAGCTTGATTGGATACAGATTCAAGGTTAAAGGATGTCTATACGCATGTTTAAAGCTTTGCTGCCACCCTGTGAATGTGACCGATACTGCATTCTCTTTAGAAAGTGAAATAAAGGAAATGTGCAGTGATCAGTCAGAACATTAAAACCAACTGGCTAATATTGTGTAGGTTCCCCTCATTCTGCCAAAGCAGCTCTGACCCATTGGGGGAAGGAACACTGGGCCTCTAGGGGTGTCCTGTGGTGTCTAGCAGCAGATCCTTTAGCTCTTGTGAGTTGTGGGGTGGGGCCTTAATGAACTGGGATTATTCCAGCACACAGATGCTTGATCAGATCTGGAGAATTTGGAGGTCAAGTCAACATCTTAAAGTCTTTCTTATGTTCCTTGAGTCATTCCTGAGGAGCTTTTGTGTTAGGACAGGGTGGTTTTAGTCTCCAACACTGTTTAGGTGAGAGGTACTTGTCAAAGTAACATCCACATTAATGCCAGGATGCAAGGTTTCCCAGCATTGTAATGAGATGATCAATCTCATTTACATCACCTGTCAATTGGTTTTAATCTCGTGGCTGGTGGGTGTTTAGTTTAACACTATGGCTGCCTTTATCCTCATCAAGCTAGTGAGCAGAAACACTTTAACGTCTGAAATATATTCATATCAGTTTGTTGTAAACCTGTATATGCAATATAGATAGGCTTCTTTTGCTTTAAAATGTGAGACTATCTAAACAATAGTAAATCCTGTGTTAAGATTAATTATTATAATGCCAACATTTGTGATAATTCACTTGGCAACAGTGTATTTTCAAGCATACCTCTGGAAACTGACATAACCCTGCTAAGAAACCAGCCCCAATGTGTCTGTGTGTGTGCTACCCTGCATGAAATCTTTTCCTTTCCTTGCTGAAATCCCTGTTAGACACAGAAAAGTGTGACTCTAAACAGAGCTGCCGCATTCATGCTTACGTCTCTTTGAAGCATTCCCACAATGTGACAGCTACCTGTCACCAGGCTCAGTCTCGCTCAATAACATCGACACTCCGCGGCCATCGCTCGCTGTGGGTTGGACGGCTCGTCTGTGCAGTTCTGACGGCAGCCACATGGGGACAGTCTTGCTGCAAGAATAGAGGACACGACACAGGCAGAAAGATGTGGGAGCTCGCAGGTGAGCTGAGGAAGGCTGACATTTTTTGGATGGGGCTCAGAAAGCTGTCTCTTCTCATATCACTTCACAGAACACCCCACACAGAGGAGCCCATATCACTCACCCTTGCTGGGGAGGGGAGCCCATCCATGGCTGACAAAATGAATAAGTCAGCAGACCAGGAAGAAAGCGAGAAAGGGAGATGACCTGGCCATTTTGTCTGAGCAGGGCCATTCTGTCATCATTATGCATGGCTGTTTAGGGCGTAAAATGACACTGCCTGTGGCCCAATATCTTGGCAGAAATTGTTGCGAGGGAAGGCTTCAAGGAGAAATTTGAGATATCCTCCAATTTCCATAGCCCTTCATACCTCATTCCATCTGGCCTATTGCTGTAGAGGTGAGTGGAAAATTCAGTCAGCTATGACTTGGAGGAAGAAAAAAAATTCCTCCACAGGGTCAATCTAGACTTCAGAACACGTCTGACGTCTGTCTTGGAATAAGCTGAAATCAGGCTCGAGAAACAGTCTGTGAGGTGAAATGACAGCAAAATAGGTAGGCGAGGCTGTTGGTATGATATCTGACACTGGCTTACCTGCTGTGATTGTGTTGAAAGCTGAAACCGGCTGGATTACAGCAGTACAACAATGGTGAAACTATATCGCTTGAAAAATAACATGTAACCCCCCTTATTCAAGAAAGGCATCATAAATCCAAAGCTTTATTTGTGGGATTTATATCCAAAGTGTATTGAAAGCTGTAATATATCTCACACATTTATGTCAATTCATTCACATTTACACTCATGTATTATAGGGTGTCAGTATAATTTTACACGGTGAGTGTTAAGGAGACATTGTAGCTGAATATGACGATATGGTTATAGCTCAGGCAGAGCTTCGCCGGTAAGATACTGTAAAAGTGCAGCTACAGGCTGATTTGGGATATGTCATGTAGCAGAATGACAGATGAGCTGTCAGAAGCAGCAGTGGGCAGGAGCACCTGGATCTCTCCCACATTAATACCTTGCCGAACCACCTGCACACATCCACTGATGAGCACCTGGCCAACCTTTAATCTATCCCCTCTATACCATCAGTCCTCTATTCAGCACAGACAGTGTGATGAAATTGCAGGACAGTCTTCTGTGCCTAGGATGGCTCTCAGATGCCCTGGGCACTTACATGTCACATAACATAGAGCACAGATCAGCTGTCTGAACTCCGTCTCTCTCAGATCTCCTTGCCTGGGAAACGTGTGCGCGCACACATGCACCAAGATGTGAGTCATAAAAGAGCAGCCAAATGTCAGAGAAAGGGAGAGGAAAGGAAAAGAATGGATACATGCATGCAAAACAGGGCTGGCAAGAACAGAGCAGAGGCTGATTGGGAGGGGATGAGACAGAGAGGAGCCAATGCGCAGCTCTGCATCTTGAGGAAGAGAGGGGGAGAGAGAGGGAGAGACATAAGGGGAGAGTGTGGAAGTGAGAGAGGTGGAAAGAGAGAGAGAGAGAGAGAGAGAGAGAGAGAGAGAGAGAGAGAGAGAGAGAGAGAACAGGAGAGAGAGAGAGAGAGAGAGAGAGATAAATAACCAGTTCAAGAAACTGGGGATCTCACCACATCCAAAACCATTTAAAGTCATAAAATGTGACTGACTGTTATTTCACTGACATTTCCGTACTTGCCAGGGTTGTTTCCCCAAAACAATAACACATACACAGGAACAGTTTTGTTGCACGTAAGAAGCTTTACCAGCAAAAGGTAAATTAAGGACAAATTGATTCTTTTCAATCTGCTCTGGATTTATTTCTGGTCAAACAACAATTCTGACAATCCCTGTCGCCTCTCCAAGGTTATTTGATGTCTGAAGTTTGCATCTGTGACTGTGGATGCAAACTTCAGCTGCATAACCGTCTAGTGCTGTTATCATTTGAATAAAGAAAAGGTCATGTGTAAATTGAGTATTAACTGGCTCAGAGGTTTGCACTGTTGCCTCACAACAGGAAGTTCCAGGATTTGGATCTCAGTACAGAACACATGTCGGCTTTGGATAGTCCGACCTGAGAAATGCCCAAAGCTGTGTGCATCAGTGTGTGCAGAGCATGTGTACTTTATGCATGTGTTAATCCTGCACACTATGATAGCCTCTAGCCTGCTCATGACATTGAAATGGAATAAGTGGGTATTAAAAAGGCATACATGATTGGTAACTGCAGATGATGGAGAGCTTTCTTTAATATCGACTTTGTGGTTTTGGCACCGCTTGAAGGTTGCTGAGGGGGTTGTCCATCCAGTCACTGAATGACTGACTGTAAAAATCTCTAAGACACATGAACCGCAATCTCTCAGCTGGCATCTACGGCTGGGAAAATTCTACCCCGTTTAAGTTTTTATCACCTGATTCCCAGCTGTCAGGAAATTCAATAATAGTGTTTCATCAGATTCTATGTAGGAAAGCAACAGGCTGCTCACTGGTGTTCGGTATTTGCAATTCAAACAAATAAATATAAGTCTTGTAAAAGGGATCAGAGTCTGAATATTTGAGAGAACACGGAGGCAAAGCAGACCACCTGCAGACAATATTAATATGTGATTCATGTTCTGTTTCTGCTCTCCTCAAAGAATCACCCATAAGCATTTATGCTTATTCTTCAAATGCACAAGCAAAAAAAATATATTAATGCAAACATGTGTGCAGCCAAACTGTATTTCAGTTGAGTGAAAGGCGGATATTGCTCTGTATCTTTATTCTGGTATAGTTTAATCAGAGGGGTGCAAACCCCAGCAACCAAAACAACATAGAAATTAAATCGGTTTCCTCTATTCAAACAAGTGACAGCATAATCTCATTTAGCACAGGCATAGGGTAGACGCAGTGAACCTTTGTTTCCATCATATGTTGCAATATATACCTGCCTTCTGGGTATGGCAGTGACATCCATATGCGAGGGAAAAGGAATTAGGAATTAGGCTGATGAGAAGAGATACGATAAAAGGAGGCAGAAAACTGTGACGAGGATGAAAACAGAAGGGACTGAGAATCTGAGAAGACGTTGTCTTGATAGATTAAGGGCCACTAAATCTAAGACAGAATGCAAAGAGGGTGGATGCACAATAGTGTGGTAACCGGGACTATTCAGCCCTGCAATCGATACAGGAACACCATATACCCCAAATAAACATTGTGACGCTGAATCACCTGGGTGTTGATATGCTACGCTGTGTTGATATCCAGCAAAATGCAATGAAGAACATCACAAAGAAAGTTGAGATATAAATAACATCCATATGTCATAATGTACAAATTCTATGCTTTTGACCTGCCTCATATCACACTATAACAAAAGAATAATAATTTCAAAAAATCATCTCAAAGGAACCTCAAAGCCAGTCTTTGGTAATATTGCAATCAACAAAGCACTGAGAGAAGATATCAGCTGTAGATGCTAGTCTGAACCTGATCAGCGCGAAAAGAGAGACGCAACAACAGAATGACAAAAGAAGATAGGAAAAAAACATAACCTCAGTTTTTTCTGAAAAGATGCAAAATAACTGACTTAAGACTGACACTCATCTATGTCTTTGGAGCTTTAGTTTTAACATCTACATTGAGCTATGCTTTCTGGAATGTGATCAGCAGCAGCACATGATGTTACAAGAAAAGACTGTATAAAGTTTTAATGTAGCACTCAGGTGTTGTAACCAGCAGAAAGAAAGAAAAGGAAGAGATAATGAGAGCAAAGACAAAAGAAAGAGAAAGAAAAAAAAGACAGAAAAGAATAAAGAAATATTTGATTCAAGTCTTAGCTTTCATGCTAAGCTAATGGTATCACCAAGAAAGGCGGCAAAAATAATAATAATAATAATATAAAGAAGAACAACAACAGAAGAACATGACAACAATGATTATGTATCACACAGTTAGCAGGTTCCTTACCTAGGACGCCCAGCCGGTAGTTGACAGTTATGACAATCACATTTCCATAGCTGGCCAGGATGCTGCCATCAAACATATTCCCAGTTCCTTCCATGTAGGAGCCCCCGTGGATGAAAACCATCACCGGTTTGGGGCTTCCACTCTCCCTAATGTCTGGAGGAGGGGGGAGGAAGAGGAGGAGGAGGAGGTGGAAGAGGCAGAAGGACTGATTAGATGACAGATTGAAGGTGACAGCCAGAGATGCAATTTCAATACTTTGGGGGGCTTTGGCCACCTCTTTAATTTTATTTTATTTTTTTCTGAGTAATCTCAGGCGCACTGGCTTTTTAACGTGGAGACCTTGTTAGTTTCGGGCATCAAACCATTCATCTTCCTACATGAAGGCATGACATGTTTGTGGTGATTGGAAAAATGTCGCTTTATTTATTTATTAACCCATTTTAGAATCCGCATAGGTGTTAATGAAACGGGATATTTAATGTGATGAGTTTTAATTTTCCTCCCGGCGATGGACTGTCAACATGCAAGAGTGGCAATCTGAACTGTCACACCATGTTGAGGTAAAACTTGTGCGATTAATCTGGGAGCGCGTCTAATACAAAATGGCATATTGGGTTTGACAATTTTTTGAAAAAGCATTGCTTTATTGAAACGTTAATTTGAATCCAGGTAAGTGCTACTTTTTTTGTCAGCCGTACAGAAATGTTTGCCTTGATTTTTGAAATATAAATGGATGTAAGCGCTAAGTGGGACCAGGGGAAATTACACAAAACTAAAAAAAAACAAAACTTAATAGGACAATTTTTTTTAAATGTGAAGGACATAATGTTGATTCAGCTTTTGAATAACAGCTCAATCATTTCCATAATGACAGTATAATAAGACCGTTGCAAAATAAAATATTAGATAGATGATGAGTTACCACATTAAAACTACTTATATGGCAACAAAGCGGGAGGTGTTTCTGTTAACGAGGCTTTTCTTTTATGTGTAGTTGCATCTGTCAAATATGAGGCCAAGGTCAGAAAAACGGCGGGCCTGCTGTTAGCAGCAGAATTAGCTTTATTAAAATGTGTTACAACTGACTGATTAGATGGGAAGAAAGGAGGGGGGGCTGTATTGTAAAGCTTTAGCCCTTTACGTAGTTCTGATGTGGACGGGGTTGTGAGCAAAAAAAAAAAAAGCTGGAGAGATCTAACAACATGCTGCAACCCACGTTCAAAACAAGGTTTCGCTTTCATCTTCTGTTTCCGAGAGATGAAGCTTTTCATCTCGCTTCCTAACTATCTCCATCAGTACATGTAGCGGCACACATCGTTTATCCCACTGATGTTTTACCAGTGAGGGACTCGAGTCCAGAGAGAGATCAGTGAGGCCTATTGGGAATTAAAAATTAACCAACCAAGAAAATAGCAAAGTGTTACCTCCAAGACAAAAAAAAAGATCTTTAATCATGATGGGAGTGAGATAGGGAGAAGAGAGTGTTTGTGTCTGAAAGTTTTTTTTCTCCACAATGTGTGTTTAATGCACTCCAAATCAAAGGGGTAGACGATTAAATTATGTAAAGACCTCAAGGAGAAAACGTGAGCTCTGATGGAATGTAATGGCAGTAACAAACACTGCTATGAAGGTGGTTCAATTGCTTTTAAAATGGGTTTAAGTGCTGCATACTCTACTATAAATGATATATCAGTATGATTCCTATAACAACACTCCAACTTGTTTTTTTTTTCTCCTTAAACCTTTAGGATAATGTCGATTTGTTGGACAACTGCAGAAAACGTTTTATTCCCAACAGAGAATGTAAAATTGACATTACCTTATACGCTCAATTGGCAAAAGGAAACGGGGGGGAAAAAGAACACAAAACTCCAGCAGGAAATTAAAATGAGACACATTTTGGTGAAATGCTGTCTCCTTGCTTTGTGTGTTTGTCCTTTCCTCCATTTCTGTGGAGCGCATTACATCACTTCTATCATTCGCCGTCCTTTGCGGCGTTTTTTTTTTTTCTTAGTTGTTCTGCTCCCTCTGTCGCAGCAGGCAGTGGCCACAATGTAGCGGCACATCATAACTCTCCTCTGGAAGGTTTCCAGAAACTCCTGACAAAAAAGGTCAGGGGATTACGGCAAGTGCGCATGTGTGTGTCCGTACATCGCAGTGTGGATGTGTGTGCAGCCTGGCAAATGGGGACGACGGAAAGAATGGATAATCATGCAAATTGTGGATAATGGTGGTGATTATTATACATTTGTACACAATGGTGGTAATGTGATGATGGTTGATAGTGATGTTGGCGTGACAGTGATAGAGGTGATGATGATAACTGACAGCCCTGATGATGACAGTGGTGAGGATGGCGATATGATAACCATGACAGTGATGATAATATTGACTAGGATAATGAAATAAATCTTATCAATGGCGACAGTGGTGACAGAAATACACATGACAATGATGTTAATCTAAACCGTGATAGTGATTATAGCGGTAATCATGTTGATAATGGTGACAGTCATGGCAGTGAATATAATTTTATGATATTGTGGCATCTGCCGTGATGGTTTGCACGATGGTAATTGCAAATCATGACACTAATAGTGATGCTAATAGTATTTATAATAAAGCTCATGACAATCACAATCATATGGATGATCTCTGTGATAGAAGTGACAGCTATGATGGTGATGAACGAAATAATGGCAACAAAAACCAGCATACTGCAATGTTGATTGTGTTGAAATTGACTGCCGATTCGGATGTTATCAGCCCATTAGGATGCAATTATCATTGCATATTATTCCCAAACATGTGGGCCAGTGAGGAACCTCCTCCACCTTCTAGTAGGCTCAGTGGGCTGTTATCACTTAATGTTTCTCTGTTATCTCATTGCTGGATAGCGGTGGAGCCAAGAATTTGCACCTAGAAAGGGAAAAAATAAGTCTATATTTGGAGTTTGGACAGGATGATGGAGGCGTAAGTGAGCGGACTATCATCCACTTGAGTTTAAGGTCAATCATGTTGGACTTCAGCTTTCACTTGCAGTTTTTCAGTTAGTGTTTGAAACTTAGGCACCAAAACTACCTGGCTAGGTTTAGAAAACGGTTTATGGTTTGGGTTAAAAAAAATATGCACTGGTGCTATTTGTTCACCACATGTTACAAAGCCCCATTTTGTATGTAAGTTCACCGAAATTATTGTAGTTACTTTGTCTTTATCAGTGATCAAAATGGATGATAATGGCAGGTTGATCCTGCTAGAAGGTGAAGAAGGTCATTACTGGCCCATATGTGTGGGAATGAAGTGCGATAGTAATGGTCATTTAATGGGCTGATAATGTCCGAATCGTGTAAAAATTACGCCCATTACAGTCATGACGACATATGCGGTGATAATGAAAATAGCCGAGAGCTGCCAGCGTGATTATAGTAGAACTAAAGGGAAATTGTGGTAGTAACAATGATGTCACAACCATAACAATGCTGAATTTTCATCCCAATGTGGTGGCAGATGCTGATAATATTGATGCGGATCAGAACTGCTTCAGCACTGCGAAGGGAACCAACCCAAGTGGTTACAATGTTGGCTCTCTGGTTATAAATGATGTATTTTCCTTTGAAGCAAACACAGCGTGGCTGATTTTTTTCCTACTTTTTTTTGTAGAAGCTGTGAGATATGACACTGTTGTGTATATGCGCTCTCAAGTATTACATGGAAACGTTAATTAATTTCTGCTGCAGCGAGATACATCCACTGTGGCTGTTATAACTGCCTCTTTTTTGTTCTGCGCTGAAGGTCAGCGGTAATGAGGTGAGGTTAGGATAAAATTGCCTTGGCAATGTTTGAGCATTTGATGGATTTACCTGAATATACCTGGATTTACTGACTAAAGTCCCAGTGTGTGCCGAACACATTGTACCTTGAGGTTTTAAGTTTATGCTTTTCCAACGTGCTCTCACTGTGGTTTCCTGGCATCCTTCATCGACTGCCACTGCAAGACTCGGAGCCAAAAAAGCCTCTAAACCCCAGTCTCTCCCTTCATTCCCCTAACTTATCAATTAATCCCCATTCAGCTGATTGAAAATTTCATCACTTTCCATCAACCTGAATGAAGTGAGTCAATGATGCATTTCAGGTGATTACAGGAACAGCCACTATTCACATGATTATTGTAATATCACTGTCATTTAATTCCTCTGTTTAAAGTAACCTTAAATGATCTAAGTTGTCAATAAAAGCATTTGGAAACAGGCAGGCACATCTGACTGTCCTCTAGGATTTTCTTTTTTTTCACAGTGAGCAGTAAGATGAAAGCTTGCTTTAGGAAGAGTAAAAAATGAGATGCAATCTTGTCGTGATTTGACCATTGAATGTTCGCCGGGATGAGTGTGGGTGAGGGGGAGGGTTGTCAGAGGATAGGTACCATGCCAGCATGGAGTAGATCACTGCTTCCTCAAGGATGAGGCCATGATCAAAGAGATTCAGGTGCTTTAGATTTCTCTGAGCAAACCCTGAGAGATGCCCCCAGGCTGTTGCAACAACTTCGGTATCCTCTCCCTCTGCCGGTGTAGAGGACTTATCAAACCAACAACAGTCACAAGGAGCAGACTTTCTTTTTCTTTTCTTTTTTTGTTTTTTTCCTTTCCTAAATCCTGACTTCTGGTTTTTGCTGCAGGGAACACAGCCATGGGGATTCTCGGCAAAAGCAACAGGAAACAAAATGAGGCCCAGTGGTGAAAGCCGATTCATATGCTTCCAGATGAAATGCTCCTGTGTAATCAGTGGGCTGAGGTAACTCATTCGAGAGCCAATAAAGTAGCATGTTCAAGACGGTATAGCTGCTAATATTTAATAACATGGCAGCATATTTACTTAAATATTACCCATACACAAGTCAATATTTGTTTTGCATATTTACATTTGACATTAGGAAATCTGAGTGTGTATTTTCAAGAAATTATTATGTTGAATAATACAGTTTCATCAAATTTAGGTTGGCTACATTGCATGTAATCATATGTTGTGTTTATATGAGCTATGACACTAGTTTTAAATGACAAAGGGACTCTAAGAATGCTGGTCCCTCTTTATAAATCCTGTGCAATATTAGGTCAAAACATTGAAGGTTTTTCATTTCCATTTCAGACTCATGCTATATATTCATTATTGTAACCATGACAACAAAGGTTGTCTATCTAAACCCTTAAGCCACGTTGTTTTTTTTTGTTTTTTTTTGTTTTTGTTTTGCTAAACCTTACCAAAGACAAGTGAACAACAATTTCTGTGCTGTAGATTGGAGGACTTGTTGACTTAAACATGGCCACAGATGTGTCAAATTTTAAAATCTGAATTTTATTTGGCTTTGGAAAAGTTGTTAGGGTTAGGGTTAGGGTTGACAAGCAACCTGTTTTGTTGTATTTTATTGTGATTAGTCAGTATTGGTAGGCTTGAACCTTTCATCTTATTGCTGAATGCAATTCAAAATTAATAGCTATATTATGATTTGGAAGAAGTCAGGCAGTAGTGGTAAAGGTGGTTTCACTTTTAACCAAAATATGTGAAGCCTCACAGGTGAGAGATGCGAGTATGAGCTGGGAGGAACAAGGTAACACGTTCCCCAGTTGATCTTTTATGATTCTTGCTTTGGCTCCAGGATTGTATTAACGGTGTCAGCAAAAATCTATATCCTTATACCCACCATACTCTTTATCTATATACTATATCCATAGTGTATATGAAGATTAATATCCCACAGGTATCGCTGTATAATATTTTATATAGGCTGCCAGGGGCCCCATAAGAGTCGTGTAGACACCGCATTTTGCGACATCTCCACTTGTGCGTACCCCACTCTTTAACCACTCCAGCAAGATTTGCTGTAAAAAAAACGGGAGCTTCTAACAAATCCTCAGCTCTCAGGGACTTTGCTGTTTACATCTCTATTCCCAGCACAAAAAGGATTACAAACACCAGCTTTACTGAGCATAAAGAGATTGTAAAATGCAAGATTCGCCGGGCTGGGAGGGGCAGCGAGGTTAGGGGGATGTCCTCGTTGAGTCTGTATCTATAGGGCAACATTAGGTCGAAGGTTAAGAGCATCAAGAACCGCGCGGGAAGAGATGGAGGGGAATCCGAGCTGATCAGAGTCGGCCTGATGGAGTGTGTGCGCATATGTGTGTGCTCTTGAGCATATTTTCCTCTATATTAAACTGGATTAGTTGTCTGCCCTGCATCCTTTATCGAGATAATACTTGAAGCTCGCTGGGATTTTATTGAATAGATCTGTGTGAGCCGTGTGACTTTCTCTAATCTTATTGGCGTGTGAGTGTGTGTGTGTGTCGGCAGCAGTGTGCGCTTCCACAAAAAAAAAACAGCATGATGGCACAGATCAAAGGGATCTGAATTGGTTGTGAGTCTTATTTGGATGTAATTGCTGTTTACTTCGTCACATTATACAGTAGAGGTGCCTTATTAAGACTTTCTGCCTGTCATTAAAATTGCACTGCAGCGGTCTTAAGGGGATATGACTCTATCTCGTGGTTTTATCAAGGACACTTTATTTCTCATATGACTTTTCATAGGGCTGCTTTTTTATGGCAATTAAGCAAAGGTTCCTCATTTTTGTATTATTGAGATTAATATATTTCAAGCCCACTGTCATAGCTTTCAAACAGCACTTATTTTAAATATCAAGAGGAGCAATTGCAATGTTTCAGTCCTATAGTCTTTGTTAGGCATCTCTAGATCCCTTTAGTATCCTTTTTCTATCAGTATATGCCCAGGATTGAATGCATTTAAAGCATTACTATTAAAAGGTAATTTCTTTCTATTGCATTTTATCTGAATTTAATGTGTTTATAGTAATATGTGCAGCACAGATATCTCAGTGTTGCCATGTGATTTACCTCCAAACATTTAGCAAGTCTGACTGAATCAGGCCATGCATACATCAGGTAACTAATGTGAATTTTATATGTGGTTATATACTCTTCTGCACTGGACCAGAACAATGTTGGAATTTGCAGATAAAGAAAATAAAACAGAACATTTATTTGACAGTTATGAGGCACTCTTTAGATTTTTCAGATAATGCACAGTATGAACCAGCCTACATGGTTTAATATATTAGTTTATATTAATTGAAAAGACACTAAGTAAAGTAGCTAAAACATGTTTCACCCTGTTGAGATTCATTCTACCAGTAATAACACACATTTACTTATTTATATGTTTTTCCACAACATTCACTTTTCCAGAACTTTTATCCGCACTGTGTGGCCATAAGCAGATGATTACAGTTTTGAGAATGATGTTGAATAACTGAGTCCATCAACTACAAAGCTAGAAGTTTTTTGTGCCGACTTTAAAATTTGCAAAATCCTCAACTCTACTTCCTACTAACATGATCAATCATCATAATATTAGCTCCGTCGTCTCCTACAATTCGCAGAACTTGCTCACTGAAGATTTATTTTGTCAAACGACATATTTCCTTCTCTGTAGCGGTTTGGTCTCTCAAAGATGCTTGCAAGATTTCACTCACAATGTTCTCAGTCTGCAAAATTTTGAAAATCGTGGTATTGACAGTGCCAACATAATTGGGCCACTGCAATTACCAAGTGATAAAAAACAGAGTATACATGTGATGTTTTAACTGTTTTCTCCAAAAAAGTGCTGAATTTGAGAGTCCGGATGAGAACTTCAAACTTGAAATGTCACTTGAAATGAGATATATGCAAATGCTTGCTCATTTTATTATAAGTCTGTCATGTCTGTTAGCCAATCAGCATTTTATGCACCTACAAAAAAAACTAATTTTGCAGCTTGGGACTTTAAGAGTGGATCCAAATGCCACTGCGTGTGGCTGACCAGGAAGTCAGTTCCTCATACTGGTGTGTAGTCAATTTGCTCCGACTTTGCCCTGTAGGGAAGGAAACCATGCCAGGAGAAATAACAACCCAACCTCTCTGAAGCAACCGGGGCTCAGAAAGATACTTACACTGATTCTGTCCGGTTTTCTTATATTGTTTTGGACTCATTACTTGTACAAAGGTCAGCGGTTTGATGCCCAAAACGTGAACAGGTCTTCCGTCAGTATAAATGCAGGCCACTTAGCCAGTGGTTGATCTTTTGAACATGACCAGATTTTTTATAAACGAGACGAATTAAAAGAAAAAATACATGCAAAAATGTGTTAAGAGTTGGCTGAAGGGTTAATTAGTTACATTATCTGCTGGTGGGATGCAACATAGAAAAGTAAAGAAAAGGTAAAGGAAACAGCAAATCCAAGCAGAGAGTCTATGTTAAAGTATTAATATCAAAGAATGGTGGGAGACATGTAAACTTTAGACATCAAGCTGAAAAGGACAAAACACATTCAGCCCAAAAAGAGAGTTTACGAGTAAAGAGCAAAAACAAAATGTCCATCACTTTCAAAAAAAGGACAAGAAATGTAAGAAAATCAAAGAAGATAAAAATTGGAGGAGAAAGGGTAAGTTTGGTTTCCCTTGTCATGCAAATCAGTTTGGCATTGGGGGAAAAAATACCTTCGTCGTCCGTGCGGTCACTATCACCTAAATCATCAGTGTGTTTCTTTGTAAGGGGACCTATAGGACCAAGAAGGAGAAGATGGAGGAAAACAGGGTGATCAAGAACACACACAGCTTTCAAAAGATGCTCTCAAAAGACAAGAAAATTCCTCAATAATCATTGTTTTTTATAGCCCCTCCTTGTTTCTTTTTTTTCCTTTTTTTAAGAAAAATCCTCACACCGACAAGGGTAAACATTACCACAGTGTCCACTTCACATGTTTGTAATTTACTGCACATGAGTTCATTTAAGAAAGTTAAAGAGCAAGAAAAGAGGGACTTAAAAAAAGAGACAAAAAATATTAGTTCTCAGTTAAAAATTAACTGAAGATAAACTTCTTAGGGTCAAAAGACATCAAGCTTTTTTTTCTTTTTTTAAAAACAGTGCATATAGTAGCATAAATTAGACATTCCAGAGACAGTATGTTAACAATTGGATGTGATCAGTGGAGCTGAGAAAAAAATAAAATAAATAGAAGCTGTAAAAGAAGCAGCATTTTAAAGAGCAGAGCACTTAATAGAAGCACGTGACAACCCCACCATGTTGTTTTTTCAGGGTATTAACTGTGTATGGGCTAAAACACAACACACATTGTGCATCATACACACTGCAGGGCCGCTGCATCAGAGAACGAGAGCACTTTTGTAGTATCCAATTTAAATTTTTGGATAATCATGGTGTGTTTTTTAAAATGCATATATTTATTTATTTTACTTCTTTTGCCACTTTGCCAGTCTCAACAACTAAATCTCATCGATGCGCAATTCAAGTTGTACATTATACAGAAAAAAGACCACAAAGAAAAATAAATACAATCACCATCAATGTCAAATTTTTTTGGATGCTTTGTGTGCTTCAAGAACAGCTCAATATTGTGGGAAATACGCACATTTGTTGTCTTGCCAAGGGTTAAATTGAGATCACCCTCATGTCTGCACCATAAACTTTGGAGGGAGAGACAGTAGCTGTCTGCTCTCTCTACCTCGAAAAGTTTAGCTTAGTATGGAGACTGTGAAACCGGGAAAAGAGTCAGCCTGCCTCTGTACCAACGGATGTGAAACATAAAGGAAAGAAAAAGCAAAAAAAAAAAAAAAAAAAAAAAGGATTATGTTCCTGTTTGCTCGTTCCACACCAAAAACAAACTGTAAAAGCATCAATTTTAATGTTGCTCGGGGACATACGTGGCTACCTTATGCTGGATCTTACATCAAACCAGATATAGATATTGAGTTAAACATATTTCCCAAAATTTTGAGCGGTTTCTTCGAGCATGTGGTTCCCATAATTGTTTAACGGCCTGGTCTGTAATAGTTTAACAGGGGAAGTGGTCAGGTGCTTCTTTCTAAAAAACCAACAATTTGTCATTTTAATACCAGTTTCTTGTGCATACAGACCCATAAACACATGCCATCCTCAAAGACACACACACACACGCACACTGAAAACACACAGTGATGCACACACGTTACATAAAAGATCAGAAACATGCAGTCTTGAGGAAAAGAATAGCGCGGCACGTGACACACAGACGAATAGAATCGCATACTGACAGTGCTCACACACACAGACATATAAAGCAACATGTGATGCCGAAGGGTTTTAAAATGCCATCAATAGAAAGTTATTTTAATTAGCCACACCAACAAAAAAAAATGCATTTTTATAAACAGACTAACACAGCAGTGCATCCTGTGTGACATCTTTGAGAAAAATGGCTCATATTAAAAGAATAAAAATAGAATAAAAAAATCCAATAACTGTGTTGACTGGCTCATCTGTTTATTAAAATGAGAGATGAACAACTAAAAACGGTTTAAGATAGTTCTAGTCAGTATTAACTCCTCCATCATTCAACATCCCGATGGTTTATTTTAAGGCCAATAATTTCTTTCCAGTGACTTTAAAAAAAGGATCCTGGCTTCCTGCATATCATTCTGTCCTGCAGCAGTCTCCCAGCTCTCTTTTGTAAATCTGACAAGCAATTTGATAAGCGAGAGCTGACTCGTGCTTTCTATGTGCTGAATAAGCACCAAGACACAAGAGTGGCTTCTTTGAAAATGTGGAACATCTAAGAAACGCGGAGCAAACGCTGTCTAGAGATGTGTCACCTGGTTATGGAGTATGGAGCACAGAGAGATCACTGTCACAGCAATAAATAAAGATGGTGGGAAATTCACATTTTAGCACAGACCACATGGAGTCACCGAGGGCTCTGTGCTTATACTTACACATACATGAAAACTTCAACAATGTAGTATTTGTTTTTACCCTTTCATTATCAACCTCCTGAACTCCGCCCTCTCTCCGTCTTTTGAAAGGCATGTTGGACAACACGGCACAAAACCAGCACAAATTCCACTTTTCCTGACCCGAAAATGCAGCACAATTATATATAATACTGCAATTTAATGTTGTAGCCATAAAAGCCAGTGCCTGCAATTACATGGAAAGTCCTATGCTAAAACCTAAAAGCAATCTACAACATAAAACCAAGTAGTACTTCCAACTAATCTACCAATTCCTCGATATAACGTACTGACTCAACCGTTCTTGCTATGAAGTGAAATGTTTATATGTTATGACAACTTCTGGCCTACCTCAAAGAAGACGATCAGATTCAATTGTCTTTATTGAAAACAACTTGAGAAAAATTTTTGAAAAGCCCATATGGTGCACATTCACAGGTTTGCAGTTTTATTTTTGGGCTCTACTATAATATTTATTACATGCTTTAATGTTCAAAAACACATATTTTTTTTCTTATACTGTACAGTGCTGCAGCACCTCTTTCACCCTTTGTCTGAAATACTCTATTTTAGCTCCTCTCACTTTAAGGCGTCCTTCACAAAAAGCCCAGTCTGTTCTGATTGGTCAGCTGGCTGGATAAAAACAAGGTACCACTGGTTAGGTACATAGACTGTATAATGCATACAATCTATGGTCAGGTAGTGTAACCCCAGTTCTGGGCTCTTTAATAGAATGTTACACTGTTGTACGTACATTTCCACTTACTTTATCTTGACTTTGAACTGAGTGTCTGGACATTTACAGCTTGTCCTCCTACCTATGCATACTCAAATTGAAACAAAATCTGTGTGGGGGAGTTCTCATCATGTTAGGGGACATGATTCTAATTGCTAAAAGCATGGACACCATCTTACAATGAACGATATTGAAAACAAGTGCTGCTCACTTGAGCCAGACAAGGTCAGGAATCTTCAACAGAAAACTATCAAAATAAGAGGGTCTGCTGAAATTTGAACCTCACCAAAGTAAGAGATTTTATCCGCATTGCTCATATTTGCAGAGGGATAAAGGAATATGTCAGCAGCTTATAAAAATATTTTTTGTTCTTAATTATAATTACGTACCTATATTATCCAAATGCACAAGGAATTTCAAAGGTTCTGAAGCTATTAACAATTATCCAGATGCACTAAAATACTTTACTCGGCACAATGTACTGAATATTGAAAACAATCTGCGAACCGCCATCAGCATAAAATAAATGAACATAAAGAGAGTTCAGAAAACAGTTTCAGGATTGGGTGAGATGTGAGCAACTTGAAAGGTAGAGATAAAAAAAAAAAAAGGGAATGTGACTGATGCGGCTGCTCTGCACATGTGCTGCCATTACAGGAGCATCTTTGTTCGACCGAGGGTTAGT
>OMNN01099978.1:0-39414 GCA_900302755.1 Chromis chromis | reverse complement strand
GTAGAGGAGGTGATCAAAGCTGTGCCCCGTGGTAACAAATGACTGATAGCTTGTTTTTATAAGGCGCACCCAACTGCAGCTCAACTCTTATTTCAGGAAAATGAAACAGAGTTGTACGACGTGTGTGACTGTGAGGGGAGCATGATTTATTTTTTATAATCTGTTTTTACCTTCATGCATAAACTACAATCTTCACAGTCAACTGCTTTCTTGTGTCTGACAAGGTAACCTAATTTGAGCAATATCAGGCCGTGTAAAGAGTGCAAACAATACAGCGAAGCAGTAATTACAGTGAGGGGAGGAGCAGCTTCAGCTCACAGGCTCCAGGCCTGTAGGAGGCCGTTTCTCTGTGCAGTTATGTGGTTTCAGGGAGGATCTGCAAGCATTCAGTTATTAGGGAAGCACATCAGGGTGAACAATAACAGCTTGTTCCCTTTCCTTTACACAGTGCAGAAAGAGTGGGAAAGGCATTTTTCCAGTTCCTCTGTATTTTTATCAGCTGGGATAAATGGAGGTGAAATGTATGGCTGCTGGCCAGTGGACAGAACAATGCCTTCTCCAGTCAATGACATCTCCAGTGTTTGTTACAATCAAGTAATTAAAATTTCATGACCTGAGTGCCTCTTTGTGTCATGTGGAGAAACATGCAGGCATACACACATCAGTGGAGATTCCATTTTTTCTGCTGAACATGAGAGGGGGAAAAATATAAACAGCACAGCGTCTGGTAGTTATTCTCGCTAACCCATCAGTGACAGCGAGGGATGAGGGATGATGGGAGGAATGTCTTTGTTGCATCTCTGGCAACTGCTAGTGATGGATCGTAACCAATTGTTCCATTTGGCAGCCAGTCAAGGGAGGCCAAGAAACTGTCTGGCCTCCCCTCAGCCGGCAGCCGGCTGAAATGGGAGAATTGATTGAGGGAGTAAAAAAATCCTCAGCACATTATTTTAAATAATCTCCTGTGAGTGAGTGATAGCTGCAGGGCAGAGGGAGTAGAGCTCCTCTCAGGACCGTCTGACACTGAAGGGCAACGCCAGCCTCCAGGTCCCATCGCAGAGAAGAGAGAGGAGCTCAAAAGCACCCCAGCAATATTTATGCAGGACTAGTTTCTACTCTCCATATTTGTGAGCCAAACATTCAGTTACTGAAGGCAAATTAGAGAATCAAGCTATTTGTATTTGAGATTTTGGTAGATATGGTTATTCAGTGCCAAGAGTTGGATGAGATTGGTACAACTTTATTATCTGTACATTAAATATATATCTAAAAATAAAAGATGGTTAATTTAGCACAAAGGGTAACACCGCTAGCGTGGCTGTGTCCAAATAACCAAATTCACAAGCCAGATTTACATGTTATGTCTCGTTTGTTTTGTGGTTGTGGTTTTACTATCTCGGCACAAACCCAATAAACAGGCAAACAAGTGTGCTGCAACAAATGCCGCACAGAAATCAAAGAGTTGCTTTCATACTTATACAGCTTTTAATTAATTAAACAAACATGGTTCAACATGTAAATTAGAGCTTCAGAGGTGCTCGTAGGTGGATTTTGTTGCTGTCAGACTAGTTGTTTCACCCTGCTTTTCCTGATAAGCTAAGCTCACCATCTTTAAGCTGTCGCCTCATATTTACTAGAAGGACATGGGAGTGGTATTGATCTGATTATCTAACTTGGGGCTATAGAGCAAATAAGCATATTATTCTAACTGTGTAACTATTCCTTTAATGCCTGTATTAAAATGAGGTATATCTCATGTTCTCATTGTGGTCACATACCTGGTGAAATGTCCTGGAAGAGTGATTTCCATATTGTGTACTGTAAGGGCCCCATGTACTTGGATGTCGGGAAGTCTTCATATGTCAGATTGGTCTCATGTATCTTCCCTTTAATCCTGGGACAGAAAAACAGATCAATAACAGTCTAAATCCAATTTGCTGCATTTTCTCGAATAATGCTGCCTCTTCTTCTGCCCACAATGTCGATACTGCACAAAATTAATCTGATTTGCGCATCTGAAATGTGCCTATATTGACATTAAACAGCTGACAAACTGCTTCGTGAATCTCAAGCCACAGAGATGAATGTTATCAGGGAGAAAGGGCAGAAGAAGGTTCAGCTCCAACACCATTACAATATGATTTAACATGAGCCTCCACATAAATCACTCAGCACACTTACATGCAGTTCAGAGTTGAGGCAAGACATTGAGTGGGTTGGCAACTGCACTGAAATCCTCATGGAGCTTTTCTACAATTCTGAGTTCTTCTGTGGCAATTATTTGAAGGTTTTGAAGTGATAAAATAAAGTAAAAAAATCTTTTTTACAGGTCCGTTGTCTCAGATATTAATAAAAGACTATTTTTTAATATCTTATAATCGCACTATTTTATAGTCACCACATAAAAACTGACTAATTGCTAGCAGAGTGGTACGGCACCATGGGTCAGAAGGAAGAAGAATGAGCAATCTAATGAATTCATTTTTCTCTCCATCTCCTCCTGGTTTAACAATGCAGCCAAAGAAGATGTGGTTGGGGGGTATCAGTCCTCCACTGTTATTTATCACTCGTATTTTCTAAGCCATGACCACTTTTTAGAAATCCAATCTGAAAGATTTGATTTAAAATGCTCTTGTGACTTTAATCCACCCACATATGCTGTCTCAGTCAGAAACACAGCACATTATAGAAGCTAAAGATGCTTTTAACTGCTGTTTCACTGTGACTTTAAGATCTTTTGTTACAAGACACAATAATGAGACCATCACAGAAAAGATGGGTGACACATTAAAGGAGAAAGTAAAGTGTAAAGCTATTGGAACAGCTGCAATGCTCCTTGGTATCCTCTAGTGAACCCCATTCTTCTGAAAGATATTCCTTTGATTCCTTCCTTTGAATGACATCTATTTGATGTTTTGCTGATGGTGGTAGAGAGTGCTGTCTGACATGTCAATCAAAAATCAACCAAAGGTGTTCAACTGAGCTGAGAACTGGCGACTATTAAGGCTGTAGCAAAGATTCACTTTATTCCCTGTCAGTGAGCCCTTGTGCTGGGTTTGGAGGCATCAGCATTTCTTACAAGTCAATCCCTGCATTGTGGTCAGTGCAGCACGATGAGATTGAAATCAAATGTCTTTTCCCTCTTTTAGGCTGGATATAGTTGTCTGACCTTACCTACAAGGTTTGTATTGTGTATTTTACTTTCAACACTGGTGCTGTTACAAGTTTCTATAGTGAAGAAAAGAAACTTAAACCAGCCTTTTTTAGTACCTTAGGTTTATGCAATACCTGCATTTCTACAAATTAATTAATTCCCTCCTGTACATCAAAAAATGCACCACAGTTTAATGTGTTAACTTAGCTACTAAAATGTCTGGCCAGGTTAAAATGTTTAACTAATGAAAGAAAGAGTTGTGCCCTTACAATTTCGATTCTTACAGCTACAGATGCTACATTTGGTTACTCTACTTATCTCCTGGGACTGTCCAGCTGCGTGAAAAGCTCCATGATTAAACCTGCTTGACCACAAAACCTTCACAAAGTATTTCTTATCATACAACATAAAACTCGCCACCCCTAATTTTATTTATAAAATACCAATTAGCACCAAATATTACAAAACAGTTTCAAAACTCTAAACTTAAGAAATTCTACCATTAAATCACAGATACTGTGATGTTTGAATCCGTCAAGTCTCCCTGACTCTACATTTAACCTCATCAAGCTGCTTTAAGATATTAAACTGTTCAATTAAATCGTGCTCAAGTCCCCCTCCCAGATTAAACATTACAGCTGGTTTATTTCAGCCCTAATACTCCATCTGTTCGGGGATTAGCTAATGCTGTTGCTCAAATCTGTGCTTTCTCCTAAATTTCAGTAGCCTTAGCACAAGCAGAACACACATTTTGCATGTTGTGTGTTATCATTATAACATTTTCACTGCCATAAACCTAATCCTTCTTAAAATAAATGAATTTACTGGCACATTTTCTGGCTGTACTGCAGTGATGGGACTGGGACTTTTCGGCACCTCTCTGATGTGACGGCTACACCCTCCAGGAAGTCGTGTCGCCCTGTCTCGTTAAGGCGCTCCTGCAGGATCTGGATGCCCTCCTTAACGTCGCGGAGCTGCTGACTGTAGCGCTGGATCTTGTGCTCGATGTCGGCCAGCTTGCGGGCCGTATCCATCTCCAGCTCTTCCAGCATGCTCTTCTGGCGTTCACGCAGGAAGCGATGAAGGCGCTCAAATGCATCCCCGATGGTTGCACGCAAGCTCTTGGCGGAGGACTGGAAAAGAGAAGCAAAAGATGGTCATCTTAAAAGAGTCCGAACCCCTTTCAGTCGGGCAGTGTATAGATGCAAGTACAGGGCTGTGAAACTACAGCAGTAGTTGGCTGAGTAGGTTGAGTGTTTCAGTCACAATAGCCTAACTCTTAATTAGACAAGGGTCAATAATTCAAGGCCTTACACAGTACTCTAAATTGTGTTAATATTACATTAACAGTCATTCATTGATTCATCTTGTACATGTATTGATTTTAAGAGTCTCTCTGAGAGCAGTGTGTGTACAACCTTCAATGGAGAAAATGAAGTAGCTTTTACACCGTTGTGGTGAGGAGAAAACAAGAGTACAATGTAACAGAAATAACACAAAAAGATGACCAGGAAGGGGTCACAAAGGACATCCTGTGTGGGAAGTCTGCTGATAACAGAACCGGTGGATAGGCAGAGAAGCTGAGGCTATTACAGAGTGAACTGAGCAGTTTACAGACAACAGCACACTGAGAGCTAAAGAGTTGAAGAAAATGATTTGTAGATCAAGAGTAAAAATGTGAAGCTGGACATCAAAGAGAATTAATCATCTGAGTGTTAGCAGTTTGAGTGCCAGAGAGACTGAACAAAGGGGTGCGACGAGAAAACCCTATAAAAACTGCACAGAGAGGAGCAGAAGGCTTTTAGTTTGAAGCCTCTGAGACCGGACATTCCAACATGTTATTACAACTCTAACTAACAGTCATCATTTTAATGAAAAACTTTAACTTGTGTTTGTTCAAATATAAAAGATATCTAAACATATGCTCATCAAAGAGCCACTCAGAATAAGGGACGTTTATTAACCTCTGAATCAGTGATTCAAGCGAGAATTTCAGATGAAACTCATTTGTATGAACCTTCGATGAATATGTTGTCTGATGGGAATTTTACCCGCTCCTCTAATCTTTACAAGAGGAGCTGGATTTAGGAACTGTGATCTGTGGTTTAATTATGCTTGCCTGAAAATTTAATCAATCCCCTTCAAACAGCGGGCCTGTTCCTCCTGTTCTTTCACAGGCGGAGGACAGGTATTCTCACTGTGACTGTGGGAACCTGTTAGGAGGACTATTCCTCAAGAAGCACGGATGCTATGACAATAAGGTGGGCTGCAACACCAGCATCCTACGGTACCTAGTTAGGAGTTGAAAACTGATGGTGTGGAGGAGGAGGACTGCAGCAGCCCAGCTATCAGTCACACTGACGTGTTTGCCGTTTTAGCCCAGCAGGCTGTGATGGCACTGAGAGGGTGTTTGCAGCCTTTGGAGACAGCAGGCTGGCTACCTTTCAGGGAAGCATGTGATTATCAAGAGAATCCCTGGTGGGCACGTGAATAGGACACAGTGCCTATCCTTTTGACGGAAACCCTCCCTCAGCACACATGAGCCAAAGACCTAAATTGGAGTGCAGGGCAGCCACAGTCAGTTAAAATGAGAACTGAGCTGCTGCAGTGATTCCTCTTCAATCTTACAACAGGAACAAAGATGCAGCTCAGATCAACATTAAAGAGGAACTCCACTGATTGTACACATCAAAGTTGGCTCACAGGTTTCACGGAGTACTACTGCATATGTGAAAATCTGTATTGCTTGTGGCTTCAGAGTAATACCCTGAATAAGATAATGACTTCAGGCAACCTACAATTTAACAAAACAAACAAGAAATGCAGGGAGACATTTCATTGTCAGCGACCTAAAAGCATTGGAGATCAATGCAGTCACACTGTGGCCCTCTTCCAGGCAGAGCACTCTGTGCAAATGGATGTACATCTAATGAGATCAGCTCATTTCCAATGAGAAGTGGGTGCAGCTGAAAGGCCTACATCCAGCAGTCAGAGGGAGTCGATGAAATGGATGGGCCTGGCTCGCTCTGACAGCGGAGGGTCCTGCAGTGCAGAAGGTAAGTGATGCAGCAACGTCGCACAGCAGGCACAAAAACACAAGAAAGAGAAATGTGCTCCCTAAATGACAAATAACGCTGACGGCTGTGACATCGCCAGAGACCCTTCTCTGGTCAATAGCGTCAACGTCACCACGAGAGACAGCAGAGATGTGTGTGTCCAAGTGTGTGCGTATGTGTGTGCGAGGGGTTAAAAGACTGACATATTGAGCGGATCCTCATGGTTCGCTGATTAACACAAGGTGTCGAGATTAAAGAGCCGCTCAATAAACCAATTTATGTGTTGGACTTTAACTGTCAATCCAAAGCAGTTAGGAATGAAGACGGATAATCAGTGACTGAAAGACTGCACACATTAAACAGACCTGCCCTTTATTTTCTGCTCACTGAGACATTCCTTACATAGAACAAGTTCTAAGCCAGTTTTACCGTCTGCATTGGGATGTTTAAAATGCAAACGTGTCGTGTTAATGTGACTCATTAACGTGGCATTTGCAGGAATACAATGAAGAACTTGTTGAATCAAAATGGTTGCTGTACTATTAAATATTTTTTCCTGATTTACCTATGAAACATCAGAAAATAATGAACAATGGTCATTCACACTTTCCACAAGCTCACAATAACAGTTCTGTCCAAAACCCAAAGATTCGAGACGACATGATTAGTCAGGAATTTGTCAATCAAATAAACCTAATTGGAAACTATTTTTAACTGTTGTTTTCTGCTTTCTCAAATGTACATATTTGCTAATTTTCTCATACTAACACATTAACTTGGGCACCTTTCTAACTGTTTTCTTACTTTCTATTGATTAAGTAATTAACTTAATTACGAAACTAAATAATTAATTGATCACTAATGAAAAAATTTTGACTTGCACTCTACCAACAAATATTCTGTTGATTATTTCAAATGGATAAAAAAAGGCATCACAGATACTTTGTATTAACATGATTAAAACTATTAATTGTTAGTTGTAGGTGTTCTTATCTACTGAATGATAAACATACAAATAGTTTCAGCTTCAGACGGAAGTCATGGTTAGTGCTGAAGCAACAAGGTTATTAACTGATCAGTCGTAGTGATCTTCAGATTTGCTGTGTTTCTCGTTTGTATCATTGTAAATCGAGTCTTTGTAAACTGTTGGATAAAGCATTCTGTAATACTGTGACGACCATTTTTCACTATTTTTAAAATATTGCATAGACTATATTGATACTGAAAATTATATTTGGTTCCAGCCTCAGGTAAAATAGTGGCTCCTGGTAAAGCTCTGTATGGGAATTGTTATTTTTAAGACACTGTTATATACCTTGGTCTCAGTGAGCTGTCGCTGCAGGAGCTGCAGGGCCTCAGTGTGTCCCCTCTCACTGTCCTGCAGGGTGGCCAGCTGCTCCTTCATCTCCCTCTGCAACACAAACAACAAACCGCAGATGAGTGACTGGTGATTACACTTAAATATGACAGAACAGAGAAGCAAAATTCAATTATGAAATCTATTTGGAGGTTTTGCTTTACATTAAAAAACACTCACTTCTGCTTTGTACCAGTAATATCTCGAAAACACTGCCAGTTACAATGAAATAATACCAATATAGATTGCAGACAACCATGTAATTCTATTACATTTATCTAAAGTGTATTATTTGTGTAACAGTTCACTTTTATTGGATATGAGGAAGCAAAGATTTAAGTCTCAGCTACAAAACAGACAAGCCAGACGGAGAGCGAGATATGAAAGAGATAAAAATTAAATCTCCGGAGATGTTGGGCTCTGTCAGAGAAAACTGGGTCTCATCTCTAGTCAGGCACATGCTGGCAGAACCTGCACCGCTCAGCCACCTCCAAGTCTCCCTACGGCAGGAGGGAGACTCTGCGGGAACCGGCTGTGATGGCTGCTGTCACAAATGGTGCAGAGTTTTAAGCAGGTCCCTTGTGCCAAAAACACCTGTGTTTCAGATTTGGGTTGTAGGACAGAAGCCAGCTGATGCGTTCCCTTACGTACAAGACTTCCATATACAAATTACTACAAAAAATCTAACCTGACTTATGAACGGAGATGAAAGCAATTCAAAAACATCATGAAAAATCTCTTATGTGGAAACATTTTGGCAAACTGATGATAAGCAATCGCCTCCACGCATGAAGTGCTAACTTCTGTTACTATAATCCTTCAAAAGGATAAAACAAACATGAACCTGAACTGGAAAATAAGACCTCATCTTAGTCAAATTGATGTGATATATCAGTTTTAAACCAAACTGAGCCTGCATTAGTAGTATATGAAAACATTAATTTATTAAAAAAAAAAAAAAGACTAAGTACCAATATTATTAACATCAGGGGGAAGAATGCCAGTAGGTTCCAATTACACCTTTTACAGTTTCCAAAAATATAAACTAACAGCTACAGACTAAACAGAATCTGTGCCCTTGATGGAAAAAAATGGCGTTATTTTCTTTGCTCTGATTCAGGGGGAAAATACATTTTGAATCACAGAAAACAACCCGACACAAGCCTCATTTATTTCAAGCACCCCGTTAAGCCATCCTGCTGTCTGCTGTATTTGCTCAAGTAACCTGTGTGTCTCCTTCTCCGTGATCCACAAAGTGTTACCTCCTCTGAACACCAACTGCAGCAAAAATCCACCAAATGGAACTGTCAGCTTAGCTTGCCTATTAAAACAGCCATCACTCTGGTACTGTGTAAGGCAGAGACAAATGCCAGGATAGACCATTACTGACAGAAATACATACATATTCATTTTAGCAAGTAGTCAACAGGGAAAAAAGGTTATGGTCCGAGTGGGATGGACAAATAGGCATTAATCTGAGATGTAGTGGGAAATCCTTGACCTTGATTATTAGCTGCAAAATTAAATGAAGCAAATGTGGGCTGTGGAAATGAACTGTATTTCTTCTCAAGGACAGAAACAGAAAACAATGGTTGGTGCAGAGGGGGAAGCGTGACTCTCCATGTTAATGATAGGAGTGCGGCAGGCTCGGCAGGCTCTCCGCCTCATCGCTACGCATTTGTCTGCGGCAGGTCAAAGGCCGCTCCCACACAATGAGATAGACCAACACTGACAGACTGGCAGAGAAAACATGCTCCTCCACTCCTCTCCTGCACAATGACTGACTGGTCAAAGGGGGGCAACTTTAACTGCTGCTGCTGCCACACGATTAGATGGAGGCATCAATACACACGTTTCTGAAATAATGCAAATAATCTGCATAATTTCGCTTATTATTTTGATAAGCGAAATGTTAGATTCATGTTGTTTGGGAGTCTTGCATCATCCTCTGTATTACAAACTAAATATGTCCAACCTGTTCCTGTTAGTGATGAGCACTAGTCACTAAAATTAAATGCACCGGAGAACATGTGTACATAACCTAAATTAAGCAGGAAAAAAAAATCAACCTTGGTAAATGATTTTCATGTACTGATCAGCCACAACATTAAAACGAACTTCAGAGTTCTTGCAGAGCCCAGGCCTCAGAGCCGTTTTGGAGGCACGAGGAAAACTTACACAATATTAGGCAGGTGGTCTTAATATTGTGGCTAATCGGTGTACACAGCCCTAAACCTCCTCCATCAAATGCAATTACATAATCTTCTTTAATCTTCCTGGAAGCAAAAACTGTGCTTCATATGAAGATATTCTGAGATGACATTTCCAGCAGAAAAAAAAAAAAGCCACAGCTGTAGTATCCTTTACTACACATGGACGAGAAATTGGATCTGATGTGATACAGAGAAAAACTGCATGATAGCACGCAGACCGTTATTTTATGACAAAACAAAAACAAAAAAACACAGGTAGATGAATGCAAGTATAAGCAGACACTGACGTTTGTGTGTATGGAGGCGTCTCTTTCCTGTCCATTGAATCTGGCCAACACAAGTCTGACATGACATTTCCCCAGGACGTCAAGTTGCAGGAAATGGGGGTCACGGCTACGGGATTATAAATCTAAAACTCATTTCATCCTGCTGTCATTCCCTTCTTCCTCTTACTCTCCTGTCATGTTGGCCGCCCGTGGGTAGATATATATACACAAGTAAATAAATTAATAAAATAATAGACTATTGGCACATGCTTCTTATAAACCGTGCGTGGGGCTTAAAATTCCTCAAACTTTCCTGTGAGCTTCATTATATTCTGCAGCTCGTTCAGGATTTAAAGAGGCAGCCTCAACGAAGAGGCGAACAAAAACAACATGCAGTGTTGCAGCATGAATAATAAAAAGCTCACAGGATGAAGAACTTCCTCTCCCACACAGATGAGAGTAGCTTCCAGTGATTTCATTCACATGCGCGACAAGAAAAAAAATACAACGAAAATTTGAAATTCATCGTCTTACTGGGGGACATACAGAATGCGGAGCCAACGTGCCACTTAAGCTTCTAATTACAGTGGCATCTTTTTCATTTGTTTACTGTTAGGCAGCGAGTGCAAACCCCAGCAGAGGCCACAATAACTCAACATGCTGCAAATGACTTTCACAAGGACAGCTTGGCATAACCTTCATCGAGCTGAGGGTGTAATTCTGTCAGGTAGCAGACAGGGCGGGTAAATAGGACGTCAGCCAATAACACAGCAGTGAACACACTGCAGAAACCACAGTCAGCTGGTAAGCTTTATGGCCTTGTTGTAATTTAGCACGGACCAGGCCTGAAATATCTCGTCCTCATACCCCGTTCAAAATCACAGTGGCAACAGCATACTGTAGGTTCAAGGTTATCAGTTTGGATATTACAAAGGAAGCTGTCTGTACTTTTAGGGCCTGAAACTTAATGGGCCTAGTTGCAGTTTGGACTTGCTCATAATTATCCACCTTTGTGACACAGGAGAATATGAATAAACGTATAAAGTTTAGTGAATAACTGTCCAATCAATGAGCTACATCTAATTTCATATGGCTACATGCTGAAAGCTCTTGGTTGGCTTGTAAAAAGGCAGTATGAGCACAAACTAACAGGCCTCAATCTTATCTTGGTCTGGAGTAGGGCTGAATCACTTTATCACAATTAAATCTTTCATAACAGTTGATATCGATTATTATTGATCATTTTAATGCCCACTAGTTACCAGCGAAGATGTAAATCTTAAAATGGGCCACATTTTAAAAGGCTAAAAGCATAATTTTCTAAAACAGTTCGGCACTGTAGTTCATAGCAAATGTTTCTTAAACAAAAGTTAATACTGCATTAGTTAAGGACTATTTTAAGCTGTGGTTTAATACACATTTGGCACTCTAGTGAGTATTTACAGTAGCAGGACTGTAGCTCACTGGCGTGCTTTTATTAAAATAGATTTTGGCTAAAAATTGAGGTCTATGGTACAGGAAAATAAGTGATATCAGATTGTGACTACACTTGATGCTTGTTTGTTGGGATAAATCATTGGCAGTTTTGATATTTTAATGAGATTTGTTAACAATGTGAAAAGAATGGAAAAAAAGAAAGCAAGTAAAACCTGGAGGCGCATGAGGGCAAAGCTGCAACACCATGCTAAGGTTTAGTTTCCTAGTGTCTGTTCTGGACCTGGTATCACCAGACGGAGATGCGGCATTGGCCTCCACATACACCCAGACATGAAGTCAGTCAGCTGACGGAGGTGAATAACACAACTCGAGTTGCAAAAGCAGCCAAATTATACAATTTCAAATAATCACTCCTATTTAAACACATGTACAAATGTGATTCTCGGTTGCAGAAAGAACATTGAAAAGATTTGATTCAGCTAAAAGTTAACATAGCACAAGCAAGTAGAAAGGGAGAGAAATAATACGGCAAACAAAAAGGAGCCAAGAAATTTTCTAGTAAAAGTGTTAGTGTTAGGCTATCTCATCAGGAGGTTTTCCTGATGATGACAAGCGACAACCCTGTGTATGGTCCTGTCTGCACACAGCGAGAAGGACCTTTTCACAGCAGTCAATGCTAAAGCGAGTGCAGCCTCAAGACACTGACAGAGGCTGCAGTGAAAGAGCTAACAGTGGACCTCGACAAGCAAACACCAACTACTCATGTCACAACCACAGAAATACTCGCTGTGATATGAACTGTGTGTTCTGAGGTGCAAGATTTTTAAAATATTTTTGACATCTCTGGCGCATTGTTCTTCTCTAAGAGTGCCAGCCAGTGCAATACCAAAATGCAGACCAATGACCTCTGGGAATACAACACATTGTGTGTAAGCACATAGCCTTTCAAAATATTTCTTATGTTATGCAGGTCATCATTTTCACGCATGAGACGGCTAATAATGGCTGCTTTACTTGAGCTGTGTGGAAAGTTATGATAAACTGTGGGCTAAATGATGCGAGTCCAATCATAAAAATGTTTCACCTCTTTGTCTTGTGTGACAGCAGTGTGACCCCTGACTCTGAACCCGGCGGCAACCCAGACAGAAACTTGTGAAAAGAAACAAAAAGCGGGACAACAAAAATGCTGTCTAAGACTGCAAACTCTGGTGTATTTGTTCCAAGACATCAAATTGAGCTCAAGCTGTGCCTTACATTCCACAGCCTTTTTTTCCTGTAGCATCAGCAGAGCCTGCAGCCTCTCCAGGGGGACGAGTACGTCCCTGCAGCCTGAGCTCAGCCAGCAGAGCAGGCAGAGGCCAGCTGAGCTGACTGAGCAAGCCTGTCTCAGAAGGCTGGAGGACAGAGACACACTCTTCACCTCCAACATCTGTCCTACTGAGACAGAGGCAGCCTGAGACAAGAACACCCTGTGCAGTACATGAATATGTGTGCAACACATTCATAGCTCTGCCTAAACTTCAGTTAAGCAGTTAAGTTTCAGCTTGTAGATTATCATTTGAATTAATTTCTACTGATCAGTTTAGTACTGAAAATAGTATTATATTTTAGCTGTTTGAAACTAATTAATTGCCAAGAAATTTGATCATTGCATTAGTACTTGACCTAAGCAGACATGATAAACATTTTCTGGTTGCAGCTTCTCAAATTAAAACAATTTGTATATAATTAATTAACTCATTATCCTCGGGTTCTGGCCTGTTAGTCAGACAAAACAAGAAACTTGAAAGTATCACTATGGGCTTTTGACATTTTATATACTTAAACAATGACTCGATTAATAGAAGAAACAATACAATCAACAGACCAAAGAAAATAATTCTTCATTGCAGCAAGAGAACTGAACATTTTTATAGTCTACAAAAGCCGGATAACAAAAAGTGGTACACAAACGCAATGTCTCAAGGCAAATTTGAGTCCCACACTAGAAAATAAGCAAAAAATACTTATGTTGGATTGGCTGAAACCAGGAACCATGTTGAACTTTTACTTAAGCTGACTTTAATATTAAGCTATCTACATTTTCTAATGAACTAAATGTTTAACAGTTCTTTTTATTGTTTCATGCCATTTTCAGTTGTTCAATATTTCAATCTATCTTACAACCAATACATGTAAAGAGGAATAATGATACATTTATTATCAGGCTTTGTTACCATCTAGTATTGCAACTTTAGCACTGTTATTTATTATTTCATGGAAGCATCTACATAAAAAAGACCTGATCATATCTGCTATGATCCAGGGTCTGATCACAAATGCCCCCCTCATCTACTCTTTCCATTTTCCTGGCACATCTAATAAAAGCAGTGAGCTGGGTAGAAGCACTGATGCTGGCGGCCTCCGCCAGTCCTCTGAATATAGGGCACGTCATGTAAATGATGAATGCTCAGAGGCTGCTGCTCCACTTCCTGAAGCGAGGAAGGGCACAGAGTATGCAAATGTATTACCCCAAACATGAATAGCTAAGGAAAAAAAGAAACACAACACTGCAAGTCATTTCTAATATATTTATCCCTCAAATGAAAGAGATTCATGATATTTGAATTGCTGACAAAGGTCTACAGAGTCTGAACACTAAGCCGAGGGAGGTGTGAGGCAGCACCAAGGCAACAAAGTAGGTGGAAGTCTGAGGGTTACAAGAAAGACAAACACATCTCAGAGCCATCGATGTTAAGTTTGATAATCTACACAGTGTGGACAAGCCATTAAAGAGGAACAGTGGGGTTGTTGTTGGCACTAGAGTGGAAATCTGAGAGGTGTTGACTGATAAGAGCGAGTCTGCTGCTTGTATAAAGTCACTCCCCAGCTTGACAGAAGCCACTCAGTGCTTCACCTTCAGGCCTGAGGCTTTTAGAGCTAGTATTATCCTGACTGCTGAGCTGGATGAGCAGTTATTCAGAGATTTAAATAACAAGTAAAAGATGTACAAATTTTTTTAACTGCTGTAGTAAAATTGACAGACAGCCAGTTTAATGCTTATAAGCCTAATATGAGATTTCTGAATAATTCTCACTGCAGCATCCAGTTTCAGCCCCTCTCTGAAGAACTATCAATCAACCCTGTCAGCAGCAAGATGCTAGTCTCAGAGAGGGCTATACATCATCTCAACAGGCAACTGAGGAAAGAAAAAAAACACATTAACATACAAAAAATGTATTTCCTTTAGGCCTGTGAGATGACATAAACCTAAAACAACTCACAAGCTACTCACATGAATCACTGACTTCTATAATTATTTCCAAAGAAAGGGATCATTAGTAAAAGTGGTTTAATTTGCCGTGTTTGGAAACTCCATCTGGTTGTGCAGAGACCAAACTAAAACTTTCCAGACCTTTTCAGATTTTTACAATCCCGAGAGTCAAACTAAAACCAGAACATCCATTTTCTGTTTGAGAAAGAAGAAAACCTCATTCAAAATCCCACTGGTTTTTGTACCAATGTCAAATGTTCAGCCTTTGAACAAAGCCCCTCTCAAAAGTATGTAGTGCATTTTACTCCATACCTTAAAATAAGAATGGCTAATGTTAAAAAGCAGTTCATTTACTTTAGGTAACAGAATTTCTCAAAGGACCAGAACATTACTGGTTAAAGTTCATGATCTGAAAGAAGAGATAAGTCTATGGTCAGGTTAAGGGGGCCATTGTGAGCAGAAACCACACAGAAAAAATTGGAGAAAGATTACTTTACAAGAGAGAGAGTTGGTGACTTTTATTGATATGAATGAAACCATATCCGGAAAGTCACCCTTGGAGTTTGTATGTTCTCCAGGTGCTCTGGTTTCCTACTGCAGCCCAAAGGCATGCAGGTCAGATTAACTGGTGCCCCTAACTTGCCTAGAGGTCTGAATATGAGTGTGGATTATTATGTATTTCTATGTGTGCTGTGACTGACTGGTAGCCTGTCCAGGGTGTAACCTGCAGGGGAAAATATATCTGTTACACCTAATGCATCTTTTGCCCAAATGTCAGCTGGGGTTGTCATCACCCTGCAGGTATAGCTACACCTGAGGGGTGTACAACGAGTTTAACAAAACCTAAAACCCCAATCAGCGATAACGTGTATAACAATGATGGTTATCAACTTTCTTTATTAAGTTTAACACCCCTTTTATTGGGAGCCTGCACAGAGCCTGATGAGGAAAACCTCCGTAAGCACAGGTCTTCTTAATCAGTTTCATCAAAGGGGCAATTTGATGCGACATTTGACTCTTCTTCAGCACAAGCTATGAGGAATAGAAACATTACAGTACAAGAGATTACTGAAAATAGGATAAAGAGGAATCCTAGAAAAAAATGTTAACAGTGTAGGGTAATATATTTATTTTACCGCTCAGTAAACTCAATGCCTGCTGCTTATTACTAACACGACAGCTACACATTAGAGCCCTTAAACTTTAAACTTCATACATCTAATCATACTTCTCAAGAAGTGCATTTAGGTCTGACACTGTCACATGGTAAAGCATGTGCTAAAATCATTTTAGTTTTTGGCCAAATCAAAGTGAAACTGACATTAATTGAATATTTTCTGTGAAAGACCAATAGACTAATCCATTTTTAAATGAGTGTTCTATCTGTAAAGTAGTGTAAAGTGGCAGCAAATCAGAACCAAATAATAAAAAACATATTTATGTATTTTCTGTATCACCAACTAAATGCATGTAGGTTCCTACACCCCATACAGTTTGTGTTACTGTAACTCCACCGCTTCGTTCAGTGGCAATACTAACATTTGGTTTGACAGGTTTGCAGATATGCTATATTTGCAATCCAGTTGAGCTGTAGCTGAGAGTCGGTAGTGCACAAATAGGTTATCGTGAGGAAAAGAACAGGTAAAAGAGTAGTGCTCCCAACATCCGATTTAAATCCCAAACTCCTAACAGAACCTCCTCCGAAGCAGGTTAGCTGTGCAGCACAAGTTACCATGATGATCTAGCAGGTTAAAAGAGAGACATGTTCGCGACACTGAAAACTCTTGCTGACAAATTAATTGTTTGCTAAAATCACAAAAAATTCAGCTTGTATTGTGACTCTCACTTTAAATATAACGTACCCTGTTTTAGCATTTAAACTGTTTATGCTGCAAAATCTCAGCAGGTTTTAACAGCTGCATTTTAAAGCTCCACCTGCAGACACCAAACACACAGAAACCCAACTCAAATGCAGGCATAACAACACTCCTCTGAGGAGCTGCATTCCCTGCTAACACTATTATCTCTTTTCTACTGCAGAATGACTTCACTCTTTGGTCACACTGAGTAAACACACCCCGAAAATGACCCTTGGATATGTTTGACTGCCACTGGATTTTCACTACAACCCAATACAAGCTCATGTCATCTTTTAGAAAAAGCTTCTTAGGATTAGTCAGACCTCTAATAGTCAGCATGTTGTTAATATAAAACCATGTCGTATGTGTCAGGCGCACAAATCACCTTGTGAAAAAAACATGATGTGGTTGCATGCCAGCCAGCGCCACACGGCACGGATAACAAACAGATTTGTATGCCTCTACTTCATCTTAGCGGCATGGGTGCAGCTGGAAGCAATTCTGCTGTAGCTGGTGTGTCTGAAGTATGCAGGCTGCGGCTCGCCAACAGCTCTATCTGACCAAATAAAGTGTGTGCCTGCTTCTCTTTCACTTAGTCCGCTGACATCGAATAAATATTTGGAATATATGTCTCCTTTATCAAGTCACACTGTAAAATAAAAAAATCTGCAGACAGTGGGAACACAGTCGTATGAATTATAAGTACAGCCTCCAGTCAGGTCTGCATGCTAGTATATCAGCTGATAGGATGATTGCCAGTAATCAACATATTGTAGCCTGGATCATCATATTAAAAAACTGATTTCAGTGGAGCAGGGAAAAGCCATTTTATTTGTTTATAGTTGATGTATGCAATATTTGTGCAATGATGACCAGTTTCAACCCACACAGGTCTTCATCAGGCAAACAAAACCTGATATACTGAATTTATTTATTTAAGATGAGTCCTTTTACTCCTGACTGTTGGGAACTCGAGACCATGTAAAGGTCTGTGTGGTGTGAAAACGAAATACATTAAAATTAAGAATTATAAGTAAATTATTAAAAAATGCACACAGAGAGCCAAAGTCATACACTTTTTTAACGCTCATTTGCTTCAACTAGACAATGTAATTTCTTACAGAGGACTGTCTTCAGAAATGTTGAAAAACAAGGGTTTCAACTCGTATACTCAGTCGAATGTGTGCCTGTAGTGTACTGGATTGTGAGCACAAAGACTAAAAAAACCTTCTAGTGTTCACGTCTGATGACATTGATGAAAGCTGTAATTGCAGAGTGATGCATTTGTCATTTTATTAGAAACTATTGTTTATTTATCCTTTCAAAAAGAAAGAACTGAAAGCTAAAAAGCTAATCTTTTAGAATATACAGTGGAGAAATCAACAACCACTAACACTCACTATCATAGGCTGAAACTGCCTCCATGTTAAGCTGGTTAATTTTGAAAACGCTGTTTACTTGTGAAATCAACATTCGCCCACACTTGCATATTCAGCTGGCTTTTGTAAATGATCTTTGTCCACATGTTCATGGCTGAAAAATACAAAAGCATCAAAATATTTTCTTCCTCCTTCTGTTCCAGTCAGCAAACAACAAAACTGCTTGAGCATCTGGAACCGCCAAGTTAGTCAGGTTAACCTCTGTTTAGTCTATTCCTGATCTCTGTGATGAAATCTTTATGGTTCCCTCATGACAACACCTGTATCCTCCTGCGATCACTGTGATTAACATTTAAAGTGAGCAGATTAGAGGTGGCAGACAGTTAATTTTAGAACTGCACAGCCCCCAATCAGGTCAGTTGGAGGTCAGTTTTTCTTATTCATAATTAAATGCACGATTCTGGAGTTATTCACTTTGGAGAGTTTCAAAAAGCTTATATTTTAGGTGTCAAGTCATGCATAATTTTGTCGATAAAAATGAAGAGAAAAGAATACCCTTCCACTTGGGTTATTGACCTGTTCTCACCTGGCCACAAAGGGCACTAACGAATCCCATTGTGAGAGGGGATGACCTAACGATTCGTATAATGAGGGAGGGGCAACACTCACCTATCAATAGTGTTAATGGCTCCTGAAGAGTATAAAATCTGGAACGCCCAACCAGTCAGTTTAGAACTGATGAAGCCTCTTGGATGAGAGGTGAAACATCTTCGAGCTAACTCAACCAAGTCCAGATGCTACGATTGAAACTACGAGGATAACCACGACCTGGATGACTGAGAATATTCACAGACATGTTTCCGCCATAAAGTCCAAAGCTTAGAGGGAACTCATTGGCTGTCCCGTGTGACAGAGAAAAGCAGCAAAGCCTCACATCTGAGAATCAGAAACTGGCAAATGTCTGTTTTTTTTTTCTCTTGAAAATGTAAACAGTTAGACATTTATCAAATAATTAACCAATCATTACAGAATAAACACTCCCTGTCCAAATGTACCGATAGTACAAATATTTACATACGTGACCGCACAAACAGGAACAGTCTGCAATTCAAGATCAGGACGTTCTCATAGAATCGTAGTTATAACAGCAAGTAATCCTGATTTTTTTTGCTCTATTAAAAGTGAAACAAAGAGCAGCTGTGCTACTTCAGATTCGAAACAAAGATATGGTTTTTTATTGCATCTGTCTCATTTTTATTCATCTGTCTGCCCTAGGCCCATTAGTGACTTATTTCCAATTCAGGAGGAAACACTTAATACTGACGTGGTTGTCGTCTGTGGAGAAACTAGTCCCAGTTTGTGTCTCTCATCCATTTACATTCCAGTCGCAGAGGCGAGCATTCGTTTTTCTGAAGAAAATGTGTATCTGATGTTTAAAGACCGGCTCAAGTTGCAAAAATGAGTTTGCCGGCATCGCTCAGATTAGGACTCTTTCTTACTGAGCAGGTAACTGAATCTTTTTTTATTCCACCTTGCAGGAAGAGTTTTAGAAGAATAAAAGTAGCAACTGTGATCTTGTAGGGATTTTCAAGCATCTCTGGAGATGTGTTTTTCAGCAAAAAGAGACCGCTGTGAGTGATATGTAAATACATGGAGCGCAAACAGGTTTTTGGAGCAGTGGTGTGCATCAGTATGCGGTCACTGTCGAGTCCGGCATGCACAAATATCCCCACAGCAAGACACAGCGGCCAGGAATGAATCTTACCTGTGTAACCTGCAATCCAGCCCCATGAAGACACCATGGCCAGCAACCATTTGAACATGAGTCCCTCAATTTGCCAGAAAGTAGAGCTGTCCCATATTCTCAGAGGCTGAAGCAGCAGCAGGTATAAGCAGTAGGATGGGATGGCTACACAGTTGTTGAGGACCATATACACGAAACGGAGCACAGACTTGAGGAGAACCCAGCCCAGTTTGCCGGCCCCGTCCAAGAGCCGTGCCATCCTGATACACACCTTCTGCAAGAGACACACAGCAGCTGTTAGCATCTCGACTTATTTGACAAGACACACCGAGGCATGTTACATAACGTTATCCTTACTGTACACAAACTATCTGACAGGACACAAATCCGAGAATTTACTCGATGTTGTGCCACATACTGAGGAGGAGCGAGTCTGCCGCTAACCAGTTGAGGGTGAGGCTATTACGCGGAATTTATATGTAACACACGCGTAGTGGACGCTATCTTCTGATTATTATTCAAGAGGATTTATTCCGGGATGTGGCTGTTTGTTATTCGTGACCGTCTGCTAGCTAGCTGCCAAGCCGTAACAGTAATACATGCAAAGACAGCACCATAAAAGGACCAGTCGCCCGGGACGTGGTCGAGTACTTCACGACATGCTAGCTAGCAGAAGAGTGAGTTAGCATAACGAAAGCAGATGTTTAGAAATATGTCAGGTGTGTCAGCTTGTGGGCTGGGACAATACTGCGAAATACACCAACAGAGGCAGCTAATAAAGCTATTTCATGAGACAATGCCAAACGTTAACACGGAGGCTACATGTCTGGAGGCTGGTGCAGAGCGCAGTACCGCTGTGTGGCTCATCCAGAATATAGCCCGACCCTGTAATTTAGTAGTAAAAGTCCGGTAGCTCATGTTACTCACCCAATTAATGTCACTGAAGCATCCAAGGACGGCCAGAGGTGTAGCTAATTGTTGGAGCGAGATAAATTGTATCACGTGTAGCTAACCTAAACGGTTAAGTTAGCAATCTTTGCTAGTTGACATGGTAAGTCTCTATCAAATCTGCGGACAGAGGTGGAAACGTCTGATAACGTTACAACAAACCCTGCGCGACAGAACTGCACCCATTTAGCTAACGTTATCCAGCTCTGCTCGGGTACACGGAATCCCGGCGGGCACCGTTAGCTAGCTAGCTAGCTAGCAAGCAACTCCAGTTGAGCGTCGCTGGCTCCATCTCAGTCAGAGACACCGGGATAATTCCTCTGATGCATCACTATCAGCGGCCAGTCAGCTAGCTACCGAGCTGCCGTCAGCGAACGGGGACGAGAGGCGGCTCGGCCGGGCCCGGGGATCAGCGCTGCTCGTTAAGCAAACGCAACACAAAATACACACGACATGTGTGCATCAAACACGAAGAACAGCGATTTTTCGTTTGTGGCTCGCAGGACCCGTTATCTTTCTCCAGATCCCGATTCACACAGAGTCAAGTTACCCGGTACATCAACACGGCAACGACGCGTCCGCCGTGTCTCCACAATAAAAGCCTCAGTGGCAACACAGATTATTTTAAATAAAACAACATTAAATAAACATGTAAACAATTTAAATACAAACCACAGTAGGATCGAATTAAATAAACTGAATCTACTAAATCAAAAACAAAACAAACAAGTTAAATAAAGTGCACAAATGTGTTATAGAGCTATTAAAACTGATTGACTTCATGTGCTGTAGTTTTCATGCTGAAGCCTAAAACGTGAAGTTTTATAGAATTAGTTTTTTTTTTTTACTTCTCATTTATTAATCATTAATCACATTATGTTAAACATGAATAATAAAATGTTGTAAAGGAAATCTTTAATCCAGTATGCGTTATATTGGTGTTATTATCAGGTTAACAATATTGTCAAAGCATCAAGAATGATGCGATTAAAAATGAGGGAGAGAAAAAGCAATTTATTTAAATAAACAAAAACTGTATTTATTATTTGATATTTATATTCAGTATATTTAAAGATTCAACTGTTTGATTCATTTTGAAAAGGTTAATTAGCGCAGTATTTTGTATCAGCTTGTTTTTGTGTGGCAGATATTCAAAGAATTAATTGATAGATCAAAATGTAAATAATAAATTTACCTCAAACCAACTGGGAAAATACTATTTGTGTGGCAGTGATTACCTTTCCATTGAGAACCCAGTGATAAAATCAAAGCACGTGAGCATAACCAGAAGATGTTTTACTGTTAAATCAGAAATTTAGCTTTTTATACTAAGTAGGAATTAATGAAACGTGTGTCGGCTTCATTAAGAATTTACTTTGAATTGATTTTGAAACCGACCAGCGGATCTTCTGTCATATATTCCCTCTAACTTGACGCTCTTATGTTGCCTGACGCCAGTTTCTAGTCTCCGAGTGCGCAGACTCTGATGTCAATTACTGATGGTTCCAGTGTCTAGGAACAAGAAACTGCTTTTTTATATAAAAAAAAACCTAAATAAATAAACATTGTGACCAGATCTTATGACTTCATCTTAAATCATCTGGACTCATAAGTGATTAACAGATTACATCATCAATGTGGGAGCAGGTCTACCATTAAAATCAGTGCATTTACCCACTGTCAGAAATAGTAAAGGATATTTGAGCAAAGCTGTGGATGCAAAGCTTGCATTATTATAAAAGTAAAAAAAAAAAACACAACAACAACACATATATATCTATATAGTTTTAGGGCATCTTAAATTTTTGCTAAAAATAACATTTTAACAAAATGTGACAAAAAAAATAATTTAAAAAGTTTTCATTTAAAATGTAAATGTAACACTTTCAACAATCTAATCTAAAAGTCTTAAATGCTTATAATTTAGGAGTGACTCAGGCAAGTCTGGAATTGACCCCAGAGAGGTTTTAGGACTCCTCAAACAATGATGCTCGGTTAATGACTATGGTCTGCCCCCTGATGGCTCTCTATGTTATTGCATATATGTAGAAACGATGACATGGTAAATCCAAGGACATTGAGTTCAAAATTGTTCTAGAGATTACTGCATGTATGAAATAGTACTGGATTAAGAATATTAACAGGAAATAAAATACAATTTAGTATTTTCTGGTGGCTGACCTTTAAACTGACAATCTTCAGGTTATACAAAATGCCAATAATGTGATATATTACACACTGAAATGTCTTCATTATTCTAACTATCCTCTGAACCCAATTATATCTTTAGAATGAAAACACAGACTGAACAGCATTAAAATGAAATATGGTTTTAATCGCTGAAAAAATATGTACATAATCAGTTTTCTACAAGACAAAACAAGTCAAGTACACAAGCTGTAAACAGTAATGCGCTGAGAAGGAATTTGCTAGAAGCGAGCGTATGCCCCCCTCTGTGGAGCCGGCTGAGCTCCACTCTGCTGCAGCTGGTGGCGGAGCTGCTGGGAATAAGGATCCTCCAGAGATTTGACTGACACCGTCGTCTTGGGGCCCGTCTTCCACTCGATGCCGCTCTCATCCACCACGGAGGCCTCCACGGTGACAGTGTGAGTCCCCAGGATGAAGAAATTCAACACGAACTGGGTGCTGAAGTAGTCGTTGTGTGGCTCCACGCGCTGCTCGATCTCATTCGTTTTAGTATCGAGTGGGATCTGAAAGGCACAAAGTAAAAATGTGCTGCTTAACTGCCTGCATCAGATTCAACTGCTAGATTTCAGTTACAATAAATGGAACAAAGGACAAAATATATTTATAAGTGCACAATATTTTTGCCTGTGAGATTATTACATATACGACATACCTTGTAGTCTGGCCCTGTCTTGCTCTGGAGAACTGACGTGACATTGAGACAGACAGATTGGATCTTCCTGAAGAGTCCCGGGGTGGAACCATGTTGCACCACGCCCTCCACCTTCAGAGTCAGCTGCTGGGTGTTCTGCACTGGGATTGGTTCGCTCGGTGTTCGTGGGGATGGAGAGAGGGCAAGCTGGAAAAACACAACACATAGCTGGTTAAACCTTACGAGTACTGAGGATGATTCTCAACCGTTTTATAGGTGCAACTGTACAAACATAAATACAGGTAAATACACCCAGTGCTATAATGTACACAGTATATGGTATGTTTAGTCTTGTCTCCATCTCCACTGTCAGCTGCTGTTATCTGTTACCCATGGGTAACTACACCCTAACTCATCTTAATGTAGCTGAAATAGTTTGTATTGTGCTGAAGAGATCATAACTACCTCTAACCTTTATTGATCCCCTTGGGGAAATTCCTGCTCTGCATTTGATCCATCCTATTCCAAGTTAACCTTAACTAAGCAGTGGGCTGCCACGGTGCAGCACCCGGGGAGCAGTCAGGGGTTAAGGGCCTTGCTCAAGGACCCACAGTGGTGGTGAATGGGACAAGCGGTTACTTTCACTTTCCCCACCTCAACCTCTTGCCAGTCTGGGGGCTCGAAACCGGTGACCCACTGGTTACAAGTTCACTTCAAAAACCACTAGGTCACAACTAGGTCACCACTGCCCCTAATCATGAACAATAAAGTCACAGAATGTCTATTTTTCACTGCATTGCTGAGAGTTACCAGTGGAAAGAAGCTTGATACCAGAAAAGCTGCTGCACTTTACTGTTGTGGCTGCAAGAACTGAATACTGAATACTTAAAAACACGTTTTGTGTTTGTTGGTTTTATGGCCCGTTTGTTTTTAGTTTTCATCTTTTTATCTGTTGTTTTAATATTGAGAGTATCAAACAGAGTGCTGTCTTACAATGACAATAAAGTGATATGATTGACTGAACTGAAGCTAATGGTTATATTCATTGTCGATTAATCAATCAGGTTTTGTGAAATATATCAATTAGTGTTTCCCAAAGTCCAAGACGACGTCCTCAAATGTCTTGTTTTGTCCACAAATCAAAGATATCCAGTTTACTGACAAGAGGAGGACAAAAAACCCCAAAAATTCAAATTAAAGAAACTGGATTTAGAGAATTAATCAATCGATTACCAAAATAGTTGCCAATTATAATAATAGCTGACAACTAATTGAGTCACTGATTACTCTTTGCAGCTCTAGATACCAGTCTCATGTGTTTCTATAATAGTGTACTCTTTGCTGGACTATTCCTTGGCCCAGCACACTGACTTCCTTGATGTCCAGCCAAGAAATAGTCCAGCACATTATCTCCATGAAACTAAAAACAGTATTTTTTTACATAAGCTGTTCATTAGTGAGCTTTAGAAGTGCTGGCATGCAAATTTCTCCTCGTTTCCTGTGTTTATGTGAAGCTGAACTCAACGTCTCACTGCATTAACTGTATATTTAATGATTAGATATGAGAGAGGTATCAATCTCCTCATAATTAAATAACTCTGGACAAGAAAGTTCACTTTGGAGATGATAGCAATTGAGACATTGGTTAAGGTTGAGCATTATTTTGTGGTGCTTTTTTATTTAAAGTGAGTTAAAACCGTTACCTTAATGCTGGTTGACTGGAGTTTTTGGAAGAAATATCTCTGGAAAGACAGCGGTACCTTCAGCAAGGCTATGACAGCATCACAGAGACAACCTGTATGCTGAAAAACAAACAGCAAATAATACATTTATATTACCAAGATTAATTAGCTGCTTATTTTTGGTCGGTTTCCTTTATTTAACCAAGTTACATTATTCATTTTTAATCCATACAATGTACACTGACATGAACACAACACAAATATAAATGTCACCGTTTAGAAGAGTATTGACAATATCCAGTTAAGGATATATATACAGGAATGAGTCTCCTAAACTAGCTAAAAACAACTGAAATATAAAATCAAATACAAAAGAGAAGAGGAATAAGTGTAGCAGCTTCACTATATAAATTAACTACATCTGCAATACTTGATACCGGCACAGCATTTGTCACAACCACTGCACTTTAAAATCTGGAAACCCTGCAGAAAAACTGTAAGCATAAGCACCAAAGCTGTGTGTCGTATATTAAATCTTACCAGGTGTGACACAGGAGGGTGTTTCTTGGTGAGACCCTCCACTTCCTCCAGCACACGGTTAAAGACTGACATCATCCGTCGTTCATATTCGCTCTCGGTCTGCACCGACCCCAGAGTGCCGTACTCCTGAAAACTAGATTACAGAGACAGCGAGAGACGATACGTTACAAACGTCTGCCAGGAGGATGCCTCCGGGGGATGTGTGTTACAGCGAAGCACTTTCAATAAAAGACACTCAAGTACATGGTACAGCGGAGAACCTTTTTATCAAATTAAATAAGGCGCATTTATTTTCATTACAGTGTCATATCTCTCAAGGGTGCAGCTTACAAGAAGCTACATGCATATGTCGGCTTTTATTCATGAAAACTGAAAAGGTACTCCAAGCTATTCTGCTGCACAGCAGTTTTCCCAGATGTTAGGGAATAAAACAAATTAATTTAAGATAAGTGGGGGGGTTTTCTCCCACACAAATCACATTCCTCCACCTTTCTTGATAGTGACAGCAGCTCTCACCTGGCTGCCTGTGGATCCAGTATCAAAGCTTCAATTACATGGGAGACAAGCAAACAGCTCTGTTGTTGTCTGGACAGACAGTTAAAGAAAACTAAATTACAGCAGAGAAAATAGGATTGTCAACGAGACAAGAAATGTGATGGGACCGAGGCATGTTTAAGGATACAGCTCCACATTGCGAAGGGTGGCGTAATCAGCATCAAACGATGACTGGTGTAAATCAGCGTAGCGAGTGGCAAGACTTCTGAACTCGTCCATGCATACCTTCATCTGGAAAAAAAGAAAAAACAGCAGTGACTTTATGATTTGCCACATCATGGCACATTTATTCCTCGTGGATGCACACATCCCGCTTACCAGTGAACTAAAGGGTATGTGACTAGTTTTTAAATTATTTATTTCTAACTTTTGTCATATAGAACATAGAATCATGACGGACAGGACACAAAAAGACAGAAAGAAAACAAAAAATGGCCGATAGCTGCCAGACTAAAATGGCAGCACAATGATAGGGTCTGATGCCTCTGGATTTTGATTTGTAGCCTCCTGCAACTACAACATTTTAGAACACATGTACCTGTTCCCTTAGTCCATGTTCACTAATCTCACCTGATCTGTGCCATTTACAATCTAATTTCCTCACATTAAGTTTAGATCCTAATTAATAACTAAATGCTATTTCACTGATTACGAATGTGTTGTGTAATGTTACAACAACAGAAAGTTCCAACCTGTACCGACACCTACAGCATGACTCCCTGTGGCTTCAGCCAAAGTTCAAACTCCTTGGAAGCCAAACATCACCATTTACCTGCATTGAGATGCGGCCACACCGCTGGAGGTCGTTGCCCGAGGTGAGGGCGATGGTGGTGGCGATGGCAGGAGGAGGGCTGGTTTTCAGGCTGTTGCAGGTACAAATGAGCTGCGACAAGGCTTGAAGGGTGTCGATCCGCAGCTTAATGAACTCACACTGGAATGTTAGCGGGCTGAGAGGAGTGCTGGCAGCCTGCAGGGGAGGTATTAATCAGATAAATCTACATAGACACCACAATTAAATGGTTACACGGGTCTTGTTGAGTTGACCTAACGAGATCAGTCGATGTTAGGTGTGTTAAATTAATACTAATTTGAGACACTGTGAAATCAGCTCTAGTAGCACCCCTCTCTAGATTGACAATCAGCAGCTCTAAGCATTCTGTCACTGGTGGAAGAAGCACTGTATTAATGCTTTTTGACAAGCGGATGCCTAGCAGTAGACTGACTGTGAGGGAGGCGATGCCCTTTTGGTAGGAGCGCAGGGCCTCTGCGATGGCGCTCATGGCTCCACTGTAGTCGCCGTCCTCCACGTGACTGAGGCACTGCTCGGCTTGGGAAAACTCCTTCAGGCTGTTCAGCCAGAAGTAGAAGTGCTCCGATGCCACACGAGTCCGCAGACACTGGTACAGCTCACTGGAGAACTCGTGGCATCCCTGCAGATTAATGAGAAGAACTTTATAATCTTGTTTCGGACGTGTCGTTGCTACTTGTGACACAACTTCGAATGAACAAATTTGCTCACCATGCGCGAGGCTTGCCGTGCGATGCGATACACTGTCCAGCCATTCGCAACATTCTCCAGCTGTTGTTTGATGACAGTCTTCACTTCAGCTGACAGAGACGACTGGCTAGCAACAAAAATCACTGTTGCCAAGGAAACCTGCAGCAATCACAGTGGGAGGGATGAGAGTGAAAATCAGTGATACACAAGGCACATGTACAAGACAGAATTTAAAGTGAGAGCAAACATTTCGTGGGTTAGAGGTAATTTAGAAATTACAAACTGCATTTCTAATCAAAAAATATGCAGGCTTTTCATATGCGGGCTGATTTTCCTACAGAAAGTAGATATAACACAATTACAATGTTTATAATGTAATCTAAATGCTCTGCTCAGTTTCTCTTATGGGTCTTAAAACATCAAAGCTACATTTAACTGCAGTAAGCTTTAATTTACTGCCTGAACACCAGTTGATGTGTGACTCATCTCTCACCAGAAGCTCCTGCTGCTTGTCAGTGGAGGAGTGACTGGCCACTCGGTACAGATCCACCAGATCCCCCAGCATCCCGTCTCCCAGCACGGGCAGGTGGGTGGCGATGGCTGCCAGAGCGTGGCACATGAGGACGCGAGAGGAGTCGCAGGAGAGGTGGAGCTGGCCGAGCAGGAACTCAACAGCTGGCTGGCTGAGATGGGGTCGGCTTTTCAGCAGCTTGACCAAAGAGGTGAGGGCCGTCTACAGTTGAAATAAAGGGGAAGTAGAAATGTAAGGTTTGATGGTGGGCACAATTCTGAACATCTATCCATCCATCCATTATCTATACACCGTTTAATCCTCTGTAGGGTTGCGGGGGGGCTGGAGCCTATCCCAGCCGACTCAGGCGAAGGCAGGGGACACCCTAGACAGGTCGCCAGTCTATCACAGGGCTACACATAGAGACAGACAACCAAGCATACTCTCATTCACACCTATGGACGATTTAGAATAATCAGTTAACCTCAGCGTGTTTTTGGACTGTGGGAGGAAGCTGGAGTACCCAGTGAAAACCCACGCATGCACAGGGAGAACATGCAAACAGAAAGATCCCAGGCATCCTAACCGGGATGCGAACCGGGGATCTTCTAGCTGTGAGGCGACGATGCTAACCACCGAGCCACCGTGCAGCCCACAATTCCGATTATCAGTCATCATAACATACCTTATGCTCCAACAATAATTATCATCTCCTCAGTTTATATATCAATGCTTTGGCTCAACAGAGTTCGAGATACTTTGTATTATAAGTCGCTCTCTCGGCTTTGCTTAAACCTCTATAAAGTAATGTCTCTGTGTATCAAAATTTCATATTACGTATTTTTTCATGAAAATATTTCTGCCTAAAACTGGCTTAGATGCAACTGTGCCATTACATTTAACGCTGCCTCCTTTAGAATGTGCAGACCTGCACATTTTCCATATCTTTCTCCATCCACTCCTTCACTACTCACTGCAGCTTGAGCACAGCAGCTCAAGTTTGACTCTAAGACACTGTAAAATTACAAAACAGGGAACTATAAATGCCTTATATCAGGCGAGGTTTTAGCATTGCATGTTTATAGTAATTTATCAGCACTAAGCATGCACAAAACTTAACACCTTCTTTCTTTAAACAAATTTCTGAAATGTTAAATGTTTTCTAAACCAGTGGTTGCCAAGTTGCCAGTTTTCACAGCAGCACAACACACAGCTGTGAAACATAGTGACCATTAGAGCAGCAGTGAAAAGATCCAACACGGTAAATAGTCAAAAAAGCTGATACACCTGAGCCTTTAACAGAGTCTAAACAACAGATTGTGAGCCAACTAACAAAATTAAAACGGTTGACACTTTCCGCCATATTTTGACTTCTCCTTAATGTTTTATTAAAATTCCTGCAACCTCTTTTTGTTTAATTTTGATTTTGTCCTCATACACTGTGAATATGGAAGGAAGGAACAAACATCTTAGTGTATTTTATTGTATTGATAGTTAATTTTACGTTAAATATTTGTCTGTAAATCTGCATAACACCTACTGGCTTAAAAAAGAAACACATTGGGAACTACTGTTTTACCAACAGGCATTCATACAACAACTGTACTTAGATAAGCTTCAGTTTTAAACAGCTTAAATTCTGATTAAATCAGTTGATACAACTTCACTGTTCTCTATACTATATGTTAAAAACATTCCCCTATTCCTGATGCATTCATCCAATCTATGCTCTCTGCCTCGTCTTAACAATGTTCTCTTACTTTGAGTGTGGCCTGAGCACTGGGGCTGCTGTCCTGACTGCACAGCATCAGAAGCGACTCCACTCCCAAAACTGTGTCCTGCTCCAATTGCACTATATCTGAGGAAGGGAAATACACACAGCAGCACTCAGCACTGGCAAACAACTGCAAATGAAGGCGTGAATCTGAACTGGCACTAGAGAAACCCCTATTTGTCTGCTGAAACTAACCTTTCTCTGGACAGGAAATGGAAATGTTGGAGAGCACTACGACTCCGTGAGCAGCCACTGCCAGGTTGCTGTGGTAACAGCATTCTTGTGCCAGTTTAACCAGGTCAGTGAGCCGTGGGGGAACCGCAGAGCCACCTGAGAAGAAAGTTTTACACAATGCACATCAGTTGCAAGTTGTTCTCCTTTTCAAAACATAAATGACAGAAGTGGAAGTACACATATAAAGCAGTGATTTAAAAGTGACTATTACCTGCCACGTTACTGAAATACTGTTTGATTGCAATAGTTCCAGAGAGGGTGGAGAGGACAGCCAACATTCCCAGCTTTACACTGTTGTAAGGGATGGTCAATGCACACTCACACAGGGTCTGCAGAAATAAATCCCATTAGATTACACAGACTTTGAAACCAGCATCAGATAATCCTGCAATGCAACTGGAACTTTACCTGAGTGTTTTCTCTGATCCACAGGTGAGGAGCCTTTTTAGCCAGCAGCTTTAAGTCATTAATTGCGAGTCTCTTGACAGCTTTTCTTGGATCATCTTTCAGGTACTGAAGGAGGAGCTGTAACTATACGGATAAGGAAACCAAAAGTCCATCATCTGTGTTTTTATTAAAGGTGCCAGAGTGTGAACCTCAAGGCAAACACTTCAAAGTCTCTTGTCAGGACAAAACACTACAGCAAGTACTTATCACCGCTAACCAATAACAATGAAGCACTGCTCTTTAAGAGACATGGGAATACCTGCTTGGGGATATCGATGAGGGACGATGCAGCCAGCTGGGTGAAGGTGTGCAGCGAGACGATGACCATGGGGGTGGAGGGGTAGGAGTTGACCAGGTTCTGGAGAAGCTCTCTGCTGCTGGAGGCCAGGCTGGCATCATGATGCATGTGCTGCAGCATGGGGATCAGCTTCAGCTTCAGTTCCACGGGAGTGTCCAAACCTGCGGCGGAAGGGTAGATCAAACAGGAATGGAAACTAGGGCTGAATATTATCGAAATCACAATATGGCAAGTGCAATGTCCAAATTGTAGGAGTCGCTTTTTTTTTTTTTAAGTATTTTTTGGGGGGAGTTTTTTTCTCATTTTTTATTGAGAGAGACAGGGTGAAAGGGGGTATAGAGGAGGGTGACATGCAGCAAAAGGTCTTGAGTCGGACTCGAACTGCTGGCAACCTGCGCCCACATGGTAATGCCTTAACTCAGCGAGCTATACGGCGGCCCGCACATTTTTTTTTTTAGATAAATTTCAAATGTGTCATGACATCCCATTTTAAATGAAGCATTGTGATGCTAGAGAGATGTCCTGGCCAACAAATCATATTCTCCAGATGTAAGGGAACATGCTTGTTTGGTACAGACCACAGCAAAGGTCACATTACAATTTCAAAATTTGTTTTAGTGGTAAATAAGGCAAAAACTTACAATTCCCACTAGGGTAGTGGCTCATGCTGCGATCACATAATCTATCAAAATAATTGCATTGTTTTTTTTCTTTACATATCGCTCTGCCCTAAAGCAAATTCTATGTAACCGGTGATGTACACATACTAACATGTATCAGGACAATGGTGAAGGACAAAAGTTATCTTTGGATCTGATAAAATATGTATTTACGGTGCTTGTTTCTTTCCTTCTTGGTATTTTCAGTGTTGCACATTTGATTTGTAACATAAACAATGAACAAATTGTGATGGTTGCATTCAGCCTGTTAAGAAAACTAAATAAAAAGTTAAACAAATGGACTCAGCAGATAGACCGATCCACTAATTCAAGCCTTCATTAAAGTATTTGAATAGCTGTGTGGGATATTTACTGAATATTATTAGTTATTAAATGATGCAGCTTAAGAAAATGTAATCAGGACAGCTGTTGTTCCTCTAAATGTGATGTGTGACACTTCTAATACAGAACAAACATTTTACCTTGAATCATCTCGCTGACTTTGTTGCAAATCCCGGCTGCAAAGTCTCTGAAAATTAAAAACAAACACAGACAGATATCAAATTTACATTATGCAAAACATCATCTCATTCATACGCAGCACAGCTCAGTTAATGATTTCCTTACTTTGACTGTGCAGAGAAGCTTGCAGCAGCAAAGATGGCAGCCTCCACTTCCACATTGTCATGGGAGTCGAGGCTTTGGCGAATACTGTGGTGGGCATTCTTTCTCTCTGGGATGATGGAGGCCAAACTACCGAGCATCCTGACCAGAAGAAACAGCAGGGGAATTGTCTCTTTTAAATCTCAGATGACTGGACAGAGCTGGAAGTTGTATCCCTCATTTATTCTAATGTTATGGCGCAAATCCTGTGCAAACCAGTATAATGTACAACTTTGTTCCACTTTTATTGCACATCCTTACCTCAGAGTGATGGCTCTGGCCACGGGGTCATTGCTATGGATGACGGAAAAAACCCGTTTAACAAATTCGTCCACATTGAGAATCTTCTCCAAATGTTTCTCACTCTGTTGAGTTACTTTCAGCACGCAGAGTCGCAGAAAGTTGTTGCTGTAAAAAGGAGAGAAAGGCTTCTATAAACAAAGATGTCCCTGGCACAGTAAAACTTACTTAAAAACGGCTCATCTTTCATTATCTAAGAAGCTTAGGGTATTGTCTATCATATATTACCAGAGTAGGAGTGAAGAATTAGTCTGTTTTAAATCAAATCATAATTTACAGCAACACAATTAGTAAAAGGCTGCAGTTTAGAGCATATATTATGCAGCGTGTTTGACCAAGGAAGTGTCTGTCATGTCAACGGTTGTATAAATTCATAAATAATTATGTTTGGGATATAATTGAAAAAATATATAACAAATCAAATTATAATCATATAACTCAGAAAAAAACTCCTTTGATATTTTACCAAAATCATTCAGCTGTAATGTCTTTAGATTTCTTTCAACATGAGACCAACGTCAAAAAAATCTAATAATAATTACATAAGGTGCAAAAGCAAGCAGCTGTAACTGGCAAAATTAAGGTATCTTTACCAATACTAATACTAATGATAATAATAATAATAATAATAATAATAATAATAATAATAATAATAATAATCTAACTTTTATTGATCCCCTCAGGGAAATTCCTTCTCTGCATTTGACCCATCCTATTCAAAGTTAACCTTAACTATACATACTAGGAGCAGTGGGCTACCATGGTGCAGCGCCTGGGGAGCAGTCAGGGGTTAAGGGCCTTGCTCAAGGGCCCAACAGCGGCCACAGTGGGGGTCTGATCCTCTGACCTTCTGATCAGTAGCCCAGGGGCTTAACCTGTTGCGCCACCACTGCCCTGTACAATATAAGTGTGTCAGAGAGGTGTTGGTTCTCTTGTGCATTAGTCTCAAATTATTTGACTTTTTACATTTGTACAATCTTATTATGAGCTTGTCAGTGATCTGCAAACCACTTTGATTTGCACTGTCCTGTACAAAAACTGTTATACAGATAAAGTTTGCATGGAGGCTCAAGCTCATGGTCCTGGTGAATTTTATTGTGTATTATTGAAATTTGATTCGCTGATTTTACTCTATTTTCTCTTAGACTTTTACAGTTCTACCTCATTTTTAGGTAGCCAGTATGCTTTACCTTATCCTATTCATTTGGCTGCCTTCACAATTGTTTATATTCAAGTTTTTGCAATTCTTGTCATGACCTCCATGCATTTTTATGCACTATTGCATGTTCTACAATTCTACAATTTCATTTAGCAGACACTTTTATCCAAAGCAACATACATAGTTAGGTAGGCGGGGCAGCATTAAGGACCTTGCCTAAGGGTCCTCACTGGATACCTGAGCCCTGACCGGGATTTGAACCACCGATGTCCCATGCCAAGGTCTGGGGTGTTAGAGCTATCCAGCACATAGCTATCCAGCTGCTGGATAGCTATGTGCTTTGTCCTCTCTCTCCCTGTACCTCTCTGGAAGTATTTCTGGCTCTGGAGCTGCAGAGGTCTGATTTGCAGTTAGTGGTTTGGGAGTCAATCCTCTTCACTGATGCAAATATTCATGCTCTAAGGGAATCTTTGGATTCATTGGGTATTTCGATGCATAGTTTTTTGGGGTATTAACTTGAATTCTTAAATTTAAATTAGTCAAGTTAATTGGATTATCTAAAATATTGTGGGGTCTCGGGTTAACTTTCATTTTATATAATATTGTAGGGTCTTATTTATCATATTTGAATATTCAAGTAAATTCACATTATAAATACTATTGTAACCTTAATATTTAAACTTGATAGGTGAACTTGCAACACCAATCCTATTTGTCTAGCAGACAGCACTTTGGCTCATGTAAATAAGATGACTTGACTTGATTAGTGGGTCTAACATTTGCTCTATCCAAAAACTAATTGGGATTTATTACTCTGCTGTTATCATCTTGTCATAGGCTACATTAGTTTTAGCTAGGTGTACCTAACAATATGGGAAATGACAGTAACAACAGCAGTTATTAAACATCAAAAGCTAACAATCCTCGAACCAACCATACCCAAGTCTGAAGATGTCTGCTAGTTTGAGAAAGGCAGAGTTTATGAGGATGGGAAATGGGTACTTCTGGAAGAGTTTGGGGAACAACACCACAGCTTCACACTGCTCCCCGAGTTTCCCCGACCGCAGCCCTGAAATTCAGACAGTTTCACCAGTTACAACAAAGCAGGGAGCTTTCATACAGGCAGAAATATTCACTGTCTATATGCAGTCTGTTGTAAATATGAAACATGACACTTGGAGAGGACACACAGATCAATGAACCACATGCTAGCTCGTTAGCCGGCTAGCTAACGCACCTTTGTCCAGCTCCATGAGAGCAGAGTTAGCGTCCAGTTCTTGTTCGCCATAACAGGCCTCTGACAGGAAGGACCTCGCTGTTGAAAGCGACATTATTGTTTAGTTTTGTTTACTTTAAACTAAATGTCTACCAGCATCCGTGAACCGTTAGCATTTCACTGCTCAGACAGTGTTAAACTCAAACAAACCGGTGAATCAGCTAGACTACTTCCGGGCTACAGGTTCACTTTTCAAAATAAAGTGCTTGTTGTTTGAGATTAAACTTGAGTTATAAAGGGAAACACATTTAGGTAAACTTTTCTCGATGAAAAATAAACATATTTGCAGTGGCTTAAATTATAGATGTATATAACCATATTTACATACAGTCTTTGGTGTAAATGCACTAAAGTAGCTACTGAACCATTTTAAGGTACTATTTAGACTCCAACACATTTCAGAGGGAAATATTGTAGTTTTTGCTCCAAGGAAGTCATGTCACAGCTATTATTTACAGACAAAAAGTGTTATTAAACTGTGTGACAATATATAAATCTGATCAAATTTTATAAATACCAAATGCAGCACCATGACACATATTACACGTTAATGCACCATGATAAAAACATCCAGTATTATAACCATATATTACTATCAGGGATCATTCCGCATAAAGTGCACTTTGCGTGTTTTGTCTATTTGTTGCAGTACTTCAGTATTTTTACTTAATAAAGTTTTGAACGCAGGACTTATAGTTGAGCATCTTTATAGCATGATTTTATTATCTTAAAGATCCACTTAAAACATATAAGAAATGCAATTAAGATGCACACTAATTAAAAAACATCTTTAGAAACCTTCCATTTCTCCTCTTTCATTGAGGAAAACTCAGAATTTATGAATATGCAAGTAGTTTTCATTTTATATATCTAACTGCTGCACTGTTGTATTTGGTACTGGCCTGTATATGTGGGGTGTATTGTAATATTTTCCTTTTGAGACTTCACAGTTGGACTTCTTTTTCCTATATTGCTTCATCCAAATTTCCACAAGGCACGTTTTTTTTCTTTTCAAATGAGAATCTTTGTACTATCAGTATTACTATTGTACTATTTAGATAAGCTAGATTTTATTCACGACATCTGGCTCTGACATTTCACTAAAACAGTGAAGGTGAAAGGATTTTTTTCCTCTATTTTTTTTTTAGATTTGAAAATGACATTTAGAAAATTGAACTACAACATTTCTCCCCAGAAAGATTGTTTAGAATAGATCATTATTGTCATTGTGCATAAAGAAATTGTACAACGAAATTGGATCAGGACAATCCACATCCACACAACACAACGTGAACTCTTAGCTAGAATCATTTTCTGCTGAAGAAATAGCTCCTATTCTTGCTGTCGGCCATTACAAATCCCACTTTAATCCCTGGTTTTTAGTATGATATTTTTTCTGTCAAAGAGGCTGCACTTTCTGCCCTTATCCTGTCGAACTTTACGAAAATAGCGGCACAAAGAAACCGGAAGGGGAGGATCTGCTGAGCGGAAGTGGCTTTTTCCACCAATCACAGCAGGTCTGGCGGCTTTAGCGGGGGATTCGGTCCGTCTTTAAGGAGACCTGTTCGCGGGAAAGAAGAGCAGCAACAGCAACAGGACCAGCAGGAGCAGCAGCACCAGAACCAGAACCAGCAGGCACAGGCACAGGCACAGGCACAGCCACAGCCACAGCCACAGCCACAGCCACCACCTAGAGATCAGACAAACTCCTCAGAGTCGGGATGTTGTTCCGCTCGATCGTGGATCGAGGAGTGGGCCGACGGAGGCAGAACGGTGAGACCCAGGAGTGTTCTCTGGGGTATTGTGCTGCCTGTGCGGCCCTCCGGTGGCTTTAGCTCAGCCACAATGGAGGAGCCTTTTCTGTTTTCTGTCTGGAGCAGTAAATTCTTCACAGTTACAGCCGGATCGTTGGTTTTGATCCACGTCTCTTACTATGATAGTAGAATTTAACGCGCCACATTAGCTTGAATCGACGTTAGCTGGCGTCGTTCATGCAACGCCATGTTAGTTTTTACCACCTATGTACATTTCCTGGATTTGGTGGTGATTCCCAAACATGGGCTAGACCAGTACAAAGAAGTACCTAGTTATAAAGCTCCAATCTAATCATTAAAAGTTGAGATGTGAACTTATTTGCAGCAAAACCCACCCATTGCTTAATCAATATCGCCATATTAGGGCTGCAAGTAACGATTGTTTCCATTGCAGGTTAATCTGTCTGAATAATCGATTAGTTGTTTTGTTTGTGAAGTGTCAGACAATGGTGATTGTTCCCCAAAGCAGACACATTTCTAGTTTTGTCCACAACCTAAAGATATTCAGTTTACTGCTACAAAGAATGAAAGAAAATATTTAGAAACTTTTTAAATTCTTTAAACCGATCTATCCATTATTGAAATAGTTGGGGCGCAATATAGTAGTTAACAACTTGCAGCACTGTATTGTATTAATAATAATATTTTTACAGTATTGATTGTGGTCTGGTAAATGCATTCAAAATACAGAAATTGATGTTCAGTGCACTAAACTGTGTGCCAAATAAGCCCCTGAGCAGCTAATTGTAGTTTATTTATTATTTCCATCGCTGATTATTCGGTTAATTATTTCCTCCGTTATATTTTTTCGTTGTTTTGGTCAGAAAATTGTGAAAATATTGATCAGTGTTTCCCAAAGCCCAAAATGACAAATACTTTATCTGTGCACAACCCAAAGGTTTACTGTCACAGAGGAGGAAGTAAACCAGCAAATTTGCAAATATAGATGCTGGAATCAAAGAATTTAGACTTTTTACCTTTAAAAAAATACTTAAACCGATTAATCGACTATCAAAATAGTTGGCGATCAGCTTGACATCTTATCAATAGCAGCATTTTTTACAGTATTTGTTAAGGCATAGCAAATAGAAGAAAGAAGAATAGAAGAAGAAAAAGGAAAGTGAAATAATCAGTGTCAAACCCATTTGTAAGTAACTTTAGTTTAGTGTGCCTGCTATACATATTTAAAGCATACACGCACAATTACTACCATGTAACGTATCATTAACATATATTTGTACCATTACCACAAAATAGTGTCACTGGAAGTCTTTACTGGTTTGGTAAGAAGGTAGGATTAGTATCAACAGCCATTACAAAGAGGTGGCAGAATAAAGAGCACAGTGCAGTAAAATCACTAACAGTATCTCACACTACAATGTCCAAATGACTAAATGTGCTTCTTTCCTCCAGCCCTCCCTGCAGATCCCTGGTCCAGGTATCCTCTGAGCTCTCTGCTGGAAGGCTACCAGTGCGTCCGACATGATGAGCACATTTCCTATGGGAACCTGGGGGACTCTGTGCCACCATTTGGCTTAGCCTTCTCCTCTGGTAATCCATTTGTGTATGTCTTTATATCTGCAGAGAGCAGGGCCACGCTGTCATTTACCTGACTGACTCTGTTCTCTCATCTCTTCGCCGCAGGGGATCTACAGAATGTCCTCGCAGCAGCTAATGAAGAAGGCATTGTTCGGATCTATAACACAGAGAGCCGTGAAAGCCCTCTTCTTAAAGGTATTCTTAGAGCCTCCTTTGTTCATGGCTCCATCAATACAAAATATCAGTGGCTGATTGTGTGTGATCTTTGCAGAGTGGCTGGCCCATGAGAATGCAGTCTTTGACATTGCCTGGGTACCGGGGGAGCCTCAGTTAGTAAGTACATATAAAACCTCTGTAAACTATTTCTGCCTCTACAAATAAAGCCTTTTCTTATGATGTTTTGTTCATGTGTGTCGTCCTCAGGTGACTGCAGCAGGTGACCAGACCGCAAGGCTGTGGGATGTGAAGACCGGGGAGCTGCTGGGCAGCTTTAAGGGTCACCTTTGCAGCCTCAAGTCTGTCGCATTCGCCCCACAGGAGAAAGGTATACTTATTACTGACCTATTACTATGTTGAGCAGGGTTATTTCATTTTGTTTTGTCCCTTTTCAAAGTCACAAGAAAACACTGCATTAATGTTGGTAATTTTTTAGCATTAACTTTTAGCTGATGTTTGCATGCCAAAAGTAACCTGATATAATATTGTGTGCATTAATGATGCTTTGTTGTATCACACTATAGATGCTTTGTCTTCTTTTTAACAGCTGTTTTCTCCACTGGGGCCAGAGATGGAAATATTATGGTCTGGGATACCAGGTGCAGCAAAAAAGGTATCAGTTATACATTTTAATTACAAAAGCTTAATTTTTGTGATGTGTAATATTTAGTTTTTAATTTCCCACATCTTTATTTTTAATATTTATTTTAGTCTATTTTATTTTATTAATATTTTGCTTTTTAT